>CM071574.1:74665630-74739461 GCA_036426205.1 Ascaphus truei
AAAAAAAAAAAAGTGATCACCTTTTCCCTCCTTTGCTGTGAGAGGGGCAAGCAACGGGACCCGAAGCGCGTCCCAATGACAGTACAGCGCGCGGTACACTGCGCGTAGGATTGTTAGACACAGGTCCCTGCCCAGGTGACCTTACAATCTGTTGATGCACAGGGAGATAAAGTGACTTGCCCAAGGTCACAAGGAGCCGACCCCGGGAATTGAACCAGGCTCCCCTTCAAACTCCATGTCGTTTACTCACTGCAGCCTTTCGACAGAGGGGTTAACACATTTCCAGGCTGTATGTTGAGATCATTGGCTCTAATTCCCAGGGAGATACGCTGGTTTTATTTTAAGGTCCGTGTCTGCAATAACTGCAGGTTACATCATTTTTAAAGGGTGATTTAAGCGCTCCAATTTTAGTCTTTCCTGCCCCATGTCTTTTGAAAGACCAATGTGACAGACGAAGAGTTCCAATCTCCCATTGCCGTGCCTGTGGTCGCAGTTACACAATGTAAGATACACCCAATCACTGGTGTGGGTGGTCAGGCCTGATGCAACTCTGTCCTGTATCCAAGGTCGTTCGTACTCTATCCTCATTCTCTGCTGGGAATAACAATGATGCGGACTAAATATCTGCTTTTTAGTTCCTCGTTACAGTGGCAGTAATTCTAGATTTAATCATACACAGAATTTGAACCGTAGGGTCTTACAGAGCTTCATTGTGCTAGTTTTAGAGATCCCCTAATCACCACCCTATTCCCATGTGCCGGTTTTGTAGCCAGTTTTCTCCCTTTTAGGGAAATCCACGGGCCAATAGGAAGCCGCAATATTCCTTGGGGCGTGATGTTGCAGAATCTTATTGGACGAGCATTTAAATGTCTGAGGGAACGTTGGTAATTAATGGTAACTAACTCGCGGGGTTCCCTGGAGCTAAAATATATATATCATTGATTATCTAACACCATAGTGATTTTAGGTTGGATTGCTGCCTTTAAGAGCCATGTTTTATTTTCAATGTTGATGGCAAATAAGTTATTGCATTTAACAGCTATTTGTATCGTTCCGTGTTGAGGGCAGGTCTAATTTAATTAATCAGTTTGGTTTTTGATGGACTCTGAGGAAGTTTAAACAAAAAAAACAAGTATTTTTTTTATATAAGAAGTGTTTATCGTGGCAAATTGGTCTCCTAACCATGTATTATTTTAAATTAGGGTTATGATGTTAACCAACCAAACTACCATACCCAACTCTGCTGCAATGAACACACACTTCCACAAGGAGGGTTGTGGTATGCTCAGATCTGCCGCACCACAACGCCAAAAAAAACCACAAATCAACTCATTCAGCCAGTTATATGGGAATTTCAACCTGCATTTTAATTTCATACCCTCCTTCATGGTTGGTAAAAGGGTTAAGGTAGTGGATTACGCCCCGCTAACTAGAATCCAGAAATACTAACTACTATTGTCCTTCTCACAAACACCTTTTCTTCATTAGGAAGATCTGTTTCTGGCTGTGACATTCACAAGACCCCCCCACCCCTGTACCCCTGGATGTGTCGGCTTTAAAAATTCCTTGGTTGGTCTCCAGATGCCTCGTTGTTTAACCCCCGTAAGAAAGCAAGTTTTGGGTCCACAATCACCCAAACTAGTCATTGGAGCTGAAGTCGTAATAAGGTCGCCATGTATGGTTTACATGAAGCTCTCTGCCATCTTTCTCCGGCATTGGTCACACTTTCCCGAATGGAGACCCATCCCGGTGACCTCCAGTTCGAACTTGCCAGAGCCCCCCGGGGCCCCAGCGGCCCTCTTAACGGGTACTGCCGATGTGGAGACGCGGAAAGACCCCGTGCCCAAGGAGGCTGTGTCGTTGTCCTTTGCCGGAGTGGTACAGCGGCACACGCGCCTGATCTCCTGACGGAAGTGGATTGTGAAGAGGCCGTAGATGACGGGGTCCAGGCAGGTGTTGAAGAGGCCGAATAGGAAGAGCATGTGGCTCAGGGAGGGAGGGACCTTCTCCCGGGTCAGCATTTCTGGGGAGAACCAGTACCAGATGCCAAGGAGGTAGTAAGGCGTCCAGCACACAATGAAGGTCAACACAATCACCAAGGACATCTTCAGGGTTCTCATACGGGTCCGGGGGATGTTATTAGATGAACGCCGGAGGTGAATTTCTCTGGAGGAAACTGGGGAAGGAAAGATACCTTATAGGTGCAACTCTACATGTAGGACCAACTTTCAACCACCGACAGCGATATGTTCAATGGGTTATCTAAAACAAAATCAGATCTAGCCTTTAGCTATAGAAAACAGCCTCGGGTTACTCTTTATACCAGGGGTGGCCAACTCCAGGTCAGGTTTTCAGGATATCCCTGCTTCAGCACAGGTGGTTCAATCAGTAGCTCAGTTGAAGACGGCACCACCTGTGCTGAAGCAGGGATATCCTGAAAAACTGACCTGTTGGTGGCCCTTGAGGACTGGAGTTGCCCGCCCCTGATTTATACCAACCTAGCAGGAAAGTAGATTAAAAAAAATGTGTGGAAACGAGGGAGGAAGAATAGATGAAAGAAATGTTTCAAGTGAGGGCCTGTGTATAAAGCAAATGTCATTACACCGATACAGAGGGGCTTTGTCACCCGGGAATGTTCAGCGTTGATGGATCAAGGTTCTTATCTTGTCCCAGATACACAGATGTGAGAATGGGAATATCACACTCTGCGTGTCTATCTTGCTTCTGTTCAGCAGTCTCACAATGATCTCCTCCGGATCTGAAGGGCTTACAATATTCTCAGGGAATCGGTCACCCTAATATGTTCAGTTCCCCCGGAGCCTCTAATCCCCCATACGGAGGGAAGCAGTCAATGGATCTATTACAATTGTTGTGCAAGATGTTTCTCGGTGAATTAATGCATGGGGTACGCAAACTGGGGGGGCGCAAGATTTTTCTGGGGGGGGCGCAGGTGGTTGCAGAGGCCCCGCACTCTTCCCCAAGGCATTCAAATGAAATGCCGGGGGGATCGCGTGAGGCCTCTCCAACATCAACTTTCTGCGATTCAACCAATCGTCTGGACGCATCTCCATGGCAACGCGGCATCAAATGATGCTGCGGGGTCCTGCGGTGTGACGTCGCAGCAACGCAGCGTCAAATGGCCACCAGCAGGCCAGGTATTGGGGATATCCCTGCTTCAGCACAGGTAGCTCAATCAGTGGCCCAGTCAGTGAAGAAGGGGTATCCCCAAGACCTGGCTTGTTGGTGGCCCCTGAGGACAGGCGTTAGTCACCCCCTGCTTTATATCTTATCTTTCTGCACTGGTTGAGATCAGTACAGCTACTAGACACCACCAAGCACCATCATGCATTGACCACTGGTGGTCCTTCTACAGTGCCCAAGCAGTGACCAAGACCCATAAAGCCCATCACTCACCGCAAGCCTTCTTCATCTTCCGGGATATCTCCATGAGGATGCGGGAGTAGCAGAACACCATGATGAGGAGCGGCAAGAGGAAAAGGCAGAAGAAGGTGAACATGTTGTACATGGTCTCCTGCCAGTGGGCTTGGAAGCTGCCCACAGTGGCGCACTGGATGAAGTACACTGGCTGCGTTCTGCTGACGGTGTGGAACACGAACAGCTGGAAGGGGAAACCCATCATCAGAATGACGCCGTGGACAGGAAACACCAGAAAGTCAACCACTGAGCAAAAACTACAAGCTACTTCCACCCATGAAGCTCCTGGGGCACCCTTTCCTCTCCCGCCCATGAAGGTCCCGGGGCACCCTTTCCTCTCTCCGCCCATGAAGCGGTCCGGGCCGCAACCCTTTCCTCTCCCGCCCATGAAGGTTCCTGGGCCCTTCCTCTCTCCCTCGCCCATGAAGGTCCCGGGGCACCCTTCCCCCTTTCCTCTCCCTCTCTCCGCCATGAAGGTCCTGGGCACCCTTTCCTCTCTCGCCCATGAAGGTCCCGGGGCACCCTTTCCTCTCCCAACAATGAAGGTCCCGGGGCACCCTTTCCTCTCTCGCCCATGAAGGTCCCGGGGCACCCTTTCCTCTCCCGCCCATGAAGGTCCCGGGGCACCCTTTCCTCTCCCGCCCATGAAGGTCCCGGCACCCTTTCCTGTCCCGCCCATGAAGGTCCCGGGGCACCGTTTCCACTCCGTATGGAATGACCAGACCCTGTGCTATCTGAATCATCAGACCCCCTCCCTTCGCTATAATGAACAATACAAGGACAGCAGCCAGTTTGTAAATACAGAACTAGATGAGTCCGGGCACATATCGGGCTAACACTTTTGTCCACAAATGGGACCATGGTGAATTGTCTTGATAATATCTTATCGTTAGGGTTCTCACACTCCAGTCCTCAGCCCCCCCCCCCCCCCCCCCCCACAGGTCAGGATTTAAGGATAGCCCTGCTTCAGCACAGGTGGCTCAGTCCAAGACTGTGAACCTGACCGGTTGGGGGGTCTTGAGGACTGGAGTTGAGAACCCCTGTATTAATGTAAGTACATTATTCAAATTGATAGCATTTTAATAGGAACCCCACTTTCAGTGCTTTGTATCCAAGGCCATTTATCGATGTATCTGCATTTGCTTTAGGTACCAAAAAGGAGACTGCGAGTTATTTGGAGGCTGAGAGGAACTGCGTTCAAACATCTCTAGATACCAAATTTACTCAAGCTGTGGGCTATTAATTGGAAGCAAACGGGTCCCCTGTGTTTAATGCCCCATTCAAATAAATAAACACGCCGACCTGGGGAGTTGCCAATAAGATGCTCAGAGCCCAGGCCACGGACAGCAAGGTTTTGTTCTTTTTTTTGGCATCACCTATCCCCAGCGGGTTTAAGATGGCGGCCTGACGGTCCAGGCTGATCACCACGGTAACAAAGGCGGAGGAGTACATGGCCACCAGCTTGAGGAACATTAGGATCCGACAGGCTGGGTCCCCGGCATACCACTGCACGGTGATGTTCCACACCGCGTCCAGGGGCATGACGATGAAGGTGATCAGCAGGTCCGCCGCGGCCAGGTTGATGATGAGGATGCGGATGTGAGATTTCTTCCTGTACTTATGGGTGATGGTCCACAGGGCGGCGATGTTGAAGCAAGCTGAAGAGATGAAGAGGATGCAGGTGATAGCCACCCGGACCTTGGCGGCCGTGGAGAAGGTGGGAAGCACAAACTGCTCCTCGTTGAGGAGGGTGAAATTAGGTCCGTGGGATTGCTCTGCCCCATTCGTGTCCACACAGCTCAGGTTCAAATCTCTGAATCCACAGAGGACCAGGGGGTGACCCGGCCCCACCACCGTCCCTTGGCTACTGACATTCATCTTGACACCATGCGAAGCCTTCCGTGTTCCTAGGTGACTGATTTATTGGCGACCAATTGTGCTCCGATAAACCCAAGTGGGTAGAAAGTAAAATCATTCTCAACTTAGAAACAAAGTCGGGGAGGAAAGTTTCCCAATGCAGAAGTCCAGGGACATGTTGTTTAACCTGCAAGCTTCCGGGCACCATGTTTCCTTGGACTTCTGGAGACACAAGAACACCACACAGATGAAAGTCATTGGCTGAAACGATGAGCTGGAAAGGGATTCTTTGTATCTTACTTTGCCTCCAGTACCAAGTATTAGATAGTAAGCTCTTTGGGGCAGGGATTTATTTTATTGTTCTGCAATATCTTGTATTTGCCCTTCCCTATCAGGGCACGGCATCCTTTAGCACCGCAGAACTGTCAGCTCCAAAACCCAATCATTTGGATGTTTAACATCTCCACAGGAGCAAACAGCTCCGGAAAATCTCCCAGCTCCTCCGTCTTGCTCCTGTCCATCCCAGATCTCATTTTACGGACCTAGAGCTTCTGCCCAACTTAAAAAAATAACCGGTGTTGGCCTTCAGCATGCTCTATTCATTTCCTTCTGAGCATCTCCTTGGACTTCTCCAGGAAAGATGTCAAGAGAGATACACATTCACTGGAAGGAGAAATGGGCTTCACTAAGGTTGCGCTGCTCTACTCTGGAAGACCTTCATATATATATATAGTGGTAGAAGAAAGTTGTCCATACACGAAACTCCCGCCACAGTGCCAGCATTCAAGCAAAGCCAATTCTCAATGATGCAAACTGTTCTGGCATTTCACTCTTTGTATATTACGAGTCTCTTCTCACCCACAACACGATGCTGCCTCTTGCTTGATCCCCAACGTGGGATGGAAGAGACGCTTTGCCTTCCCAACAGCAACCCCTGCAAAGTACAACAACAAATAGACAGTCATGTTTTTATCTGATTCCTCGCCCCTGTGATGTTCTTGGGCGATTAATAATCATTGCTCTCTCAGGCCCTGTGACTCCAGCAGAGAAGACGAAAGCAGGAGGCTGCCTGGGAGAACGTATATTGTAATCGATATGAGAACGTTGGGTATTTTATGTATGGTGATGATTCCAGGCATACGCAAACGATGAAATTGCTTTGGACGCCAATCACTCCTAAAAGGACTTTATTACACAGCCTGATTTGTATTATATATATATACTAGCTGAGAGCCCCGGCGTTGCCCGGGATGTTTGTGGTGTGGGTGTGGCATTTGGGTGGGGAGTGGTGCGGATGTGGGTGTGCCGATGGGGGAGGTGCAAAGGTGGCGATGTGTGGGTGCTGATGGTGTTGATGGGGGCTGGGAATGGCGGGGAGCCGAGAATGCCAGTGTGCTGGGGGGCCATGGGATACCGGTGTGCTGATGTGGTGGTGCTGGGGATAGTGTGTGTGTGTATACATGTTTGTGTGTATACATTGTATGTGTGTGTGTGTAGGAACCCTCCGAGATGGGAAAGGGTCTTCCGATCGGGTTGACTGGTTCTCCCGAGCTGGCGGGTTGTAGACCCCTCGATTGTCTGCTCTACTGCCTCTGGTATCACCGGAAGCAACTGGTGTTTGCACGGACCGTTCCCCGCTATCCTGTTGGGTGTCGTCACCAAGGAAGTTTTCCACCAAGCAGACCGCTGAATCCAGGGAAAATGCAGCGTGTCTTTTTACCCAGGAGCGGGAGGAGGGGGGCAGTATCTGTATGAACTGCTCGAGCACAAACTGTTCAAGGATCTCTGCTTTGGTATGCTTCTCCGGTTGTATCCACCTGGTACATAAGTCTACTAAGCGGTGGGCTACGACCCAGGGTCTGTCTGTTTGTATATTTGACTGTCCGGAATCATTGTCGGTAGGTCTCTGGAGTGAGGCCTAGGCGATCCAGAATAGCAGCCTTTAATTGTTGATAGTCCATGGCCTCGTCTGCTGGAAGAGCCTGGTAGGCTGCCTGAGCTTCTCCAGTGAGGAGTGGAGCCAGAGTCGTTACCCAGCGATCAACTGTCCAGCCGTGGGCCGTGGCTACCCTTTCAAAAGTGAGGAGAAATGCCTCTGGGTCGTTGGTTGGCTTCATTTTAGGCAGCATCACCGGTGGGTTATTTGGAATCTCTGGTCTGCCTGGGGCTGGGCCTTCGACTAGCAGTTGGAGTAGCTTTTCCTCCTGCCGGGCCTGTTGCTCATCATGCTGGGCATGTCTCTCAGCTTGCTGGGCCTGCCATTCTATTTGCTGGGCCTGTTGCTCAGCTTGTTTCTCTGCTAGCTGGAGCTGTTGCTCAAGGAACTGAGAAAAAAAATTCTCCATTTTTTTTTTTTTGTGTGGCCCTTCAGATACAGGGGCCGTCCGACTTCCCACTTCTGACACCACCTGTGGCAGGACGGCCTATAGCCGAGGTCAGGGAACAGTCCACACGTATAGTTTCAGGATAATGAAAACGTTCAGTGGCTTTATTTCTCCACAGCATACATAACATGCAGGTACACTGTCCCTTTAAACAAAACAAATCCTGCTCCACATTGGGAGGACTGACTAACACACCAGGCCTATCTAGCAGGCTGGCTGGCTAAACCATAACCAAACCGTAAGTGTCTTTTTTTTTTTTTTTACCAAAATTTTTTATTAGGCAATAATAATTGTTAACAAATTTGTTAAAACAGATCATATGTGGCCTAATACAGTTTTTAACATTTTGAAAGAAAGAGACTCCACGTCCCCCTGTTCCTCCGGGGTCAATCGGGTTAGCATGGAGTTGAAACAGAAAGAAGATGAAAGAGAAAGAAGAGCGGGGGGAGGAAAGGGGGGGGGGAGCGGGTGTATCACCCCCTCGTCCTGATCCGCCCAAACACTTGCCATATCCCATGATGGCCTCCAGGGCTGTATTTATGTATTAGTTCTATTGGTCTGGGTCATACGTGTGTACCACGGATCCCAAGTTTTGTTGAAGGTGGTAGTGGACCTTTTCACAAATGCAGACAGTCTCTCCATGTCTTTTACATCATTGATTCTGTTTATCACCGTCTGTCTGGAGGGGGGAGACACCTTCTTCCAGGCGGCTGCCACCGCACATCTGGCCGCCGTGAGAATAAGGGAGATTAATTTGCCTGTTGGACCGTAAGTGTCTTTTAAGCAGTCAGGAAAAACAAATGAACAAGTCTTACTTTGGTTGCAGTAGTTAGCTTGATGTATTCGTCTGGCTAGCAGCACATATTGCCGTGTCCTCTGGTCTAAGGCAGGCAGCTACTGCCAGTAACAACATCATCTTATACCTTGCTGCTTCTCAGGTGTCAGCTTACATCCTGATTACCTAGCTTCCACCTGAGTTAACCCTTATGAGTGCTGGATGAAGCACTCACACATATGTCTCCCAGGCATAACTGATAGGGGTTGACTTCACCCTGTCACAGTTAGTCAGTGTGTGTGTGCGTCAGTGTGTGTGCGTCAGTCAGTGTGTGTGTGTGCGCGTCAGTCAGTGTGTGTGTGCGTGTCAGTGTGTGTGTGTGTGTGTGTGTGTGTGCGTGCACCAGTCAGTGTGTGTGTGTGTGTCAGTGTGTGCTGCAGTCAGTGTGTGTGTGTGCGCGTCAGTGTGTGTGTGTGTGCGTCAGTCAGTGTGTGTGTGTGCGTCAGTCAGTGTGTGTGTGTGTGTGTGTGTGTGTCAGTGGGTGTGTGTGCGTCAGTCAGTGGGTGTGTGCATCAGTCAGTGGGTGTGTGCGCGCGCGCGCGAGTCTGTGTGTGCGCGTCAGTCAGTGTGTGTGTGTGTGCGCGCGTCAGTCGATGTGTTTGTGTGTGTGCGCGCGTCAGTCGATGTGTGTGTGTGCGCGCGTCAGTCGATGTGTGTGTGTGTGCGGCAGTCAGTGTGTGTGTGTTTGTCAGTCAGTCTGTGTTTGTGTGTCAGTCAGTGTGTGTGTGTGTGTTTCAGACAGGCAGTTCGTGTGTCAGTCAGTTTGTTGTTGTTTGCCCCCTCTGCTTTTTCCTCTGCCCTGCCGCGAAGGGGAGGTGGTTATTGATAGCTGCTCGCGCTCCCGGCTTCCCGGCCTGGCCGCTGGTCCTGGGGGGGGGGGGGGGGGGGGGGGGGGGGGGCTGGGTCCGGGCCCCCCCCGGGGGGGCTTTGGTGATACCTGCTAGCGCTCCTGGTCCGGCCGCGGGTGGGGGGGATGAGAAGGAACCTGGCTGCTGGCGCTCCCGGTCCGGCCTCGGGTGGGGGTGGGGGAATGAGGAGGTTCCTGGCTGCTGGCGCTCCCGGTGGTAATATGTGAGGCGGCGTCGGTTACTCGGCGGCGTGAGTTTTGCGGGAGACGTCGTGTCGTGAGGTGGAGGAGGGGTGGCGGTTGAGGTGAGGCTGAGCCGCCGAGGAACGGGCAGCGTGGGTAGCGGTGAAGAGGCTGGGGTTTGCTGCGGGTGTGAGGGGGGGAAATGTGGGGAGAGGAGAGGTGAGGCAGCGGCGGCGGCACGGAGGAGCGGGCAGCATTGGTAGCTGTGTCGGCGGTGGGTGAGTGTGACCAATGAGGCGTGCGGGGCGGGGCTGGTCCACGGACCAATCTGATTGGCCTTTGGGACAGCACATACAACGTTTTCAAAAATATAGATATACACACACACATATATATATATATATACACACATAATATATACACACACACACACACACCTTGTAGATTGCAGAACCGCCTCTATAAGAAGTAATTGAGGATGCTGAAAAGCCTTGCAGTGTCTTAATAACGCCGCCTCTTTTCTCCTCTGCAGCTGGTGTTGTGAAGAGGGAGGTCCCAAATCTTGACCAGTTAACCCAGATGTTCCAGTCCTGGGCTGAGACCATCAAATCCAGCACACAGGACTGGGTGTCCAAGGTCCAGACCCAGGACCTGCAGTCTCAGGTTGGGTAAGTGTCATGGTAACCCCCTAACGGTGCACTGGTATAGGCTTCTGAGCGCACACAGGGTAAGCCGCATCATGTGATTAAAACCCTATAGAGATCAGGCTGCAGCCAGGTGAAATGTCTCCACCCCAAAACACCTGCTGTTCCCCTAAAGCTTGTGTTTTATTTAGTTAAGGAGATGCCTGATAGCTTTCAAATGTAGGTTGAATAAACTGACTGCACAGAACAATGACAGATATCCTGGTATATGAATACAGTATTACAATATATACTTAGCACTTGGCTTCTGCGCTCCCCCATACAGTACCTCCCTTCAGTCTCAGGTGCCCGGCTTAGCTAACTCTATATTATAACATTGTAACGTTAGTGTCACCTACCTATTGTGGGATAAGATTGTGCGGGGGTCCTGGAAGTGAAGATGTCACATCTAATGGACTCAGGGCCGGTGTAATCTCGCTGTGCCCCATGCTGAGGTCTCTAGTCCTTCTGTATAACAGCAAAGAATGTGACATAATGATGACATTAATTAATATCATGAACTCTATATCAAGACATCATTAATATGAAATCATTAATCATATGAACTCTGTCATGACAGTATTAATGCTATGATCTCTATATCATTAGTGATATGATCTCTATATCATGACATTAGTGATATGATCTCTATATCATGACATCATTAGTGATATGATCGCAATATCATGACATAATTAGTGATATGATCTCTATATCATGACATGATTAGTGATATGGTCGCGATATCATGACATAATTAGTGATATGATCTGTATATCCTGACATCATTAGTGATATGATCGCTATATCATGACATCATTAGTGATACGAGCAATATTTTTTTCTTCCCCCCAGGGAATACTATGAACAAAGCAAAGCCCAGATGGAACCCATCAAGGCCGAGCTGGAGAAATGGTTTGCGCAGATCATAGAATCTAGCAAGAAAGCCATCGCCTAAGGACCCGTTTATAGGGACAATGCGCCGGAAATCACCCCCTGATCCCCTCCCACCCGCTGCCTTTTGTTATCGCCTGTCAGATATTTTTCTTCCTGGTTTGTAATGAAATAAAAACATTGTTATTACCACAATAACGCTGCTTTTCTTATTTAGAAACCTAAACTTGTGACCCAACTTTTTCTCTAGGGAAAGTGGAATCTGTGAGTGGCACAAAATAAGCACATCATATAAAATGACATTATATTACTTTACATTCATTCTTCCCCAAAAAATGTTTGTGGCCTGTGAGGCAGAGAGAAATAAAGTGACATGCACAGGGTTAGTAGAACAGCAAAGAGGCAAGAACCCAACTAAAGCACTCACCACCCTAAACGCAGTATGAAAATAATTAAAACTTATATCTTTAATGTTTATCTGATTAAAATAACGAGGTTTAAAATTCAAGGAAGGACACACATATATAACCCAAGGTTGAGTGCATGTGACACTCCGGATTATAAAATGATATGAACAATTGAGGGGAATTAGATCAAGTGTTGAATTGAGGGAGCTGGTATGCAGTATTCCCTAGTTGGGAGTTCTTGGGTTAAGATAGAGATGAGGAGGTGGTGTAGAAACCTGCCTATATAGAGCAGGTGTAGCTCATGGAAATCAGGGCTAAGGGCCTCATGCAGAGAGCAGCGCTATTTAAAATTGGAGAGGGGAATAAAATGTAGCTTTAATGGAGAGTTTTTTTCTCCATATGCAGAAAGGGCATAAAACTGCATTAAAATCCTGTCTGCATAAGGAGAGTTTCAACCAGCGATATGAGCGCTGTTGAAACTAGTGGGAAAAAAATCGCGTTTTTTTTTTTCTCCCCCACCGGCCGCCGAGCGCCAGCTTCTTGCTGGCGAAGCAAAATGTTGAAAATCGCGCCATTTTTTTGGCACGAACAGCCACTAGATGGCGTTCGCGGCTCTCTGAATACGGCCGTTTTCAACACTGGAGTGATTTAAGTTCTCTCCAGCCGCGCGGCGAGTTTCAGAAAAAAAAATGGCGCTTTTTTTTAAAACTCGCCATTATCTGCCTTCTAAAGGCAGATTTCGGCAAAACATGCCGCTTTCCCTGTTAGCGCTGCTCTCTGCATGAGGCCCAAAGTGCACTAATTGCTGGCAGTATATAGAACAGCTTACAGATACCAGAAAACGGTGTGGCTGATTATGTATGCCTGTGCACATATTCATGAATGTGCTCAACCGTCACGTACTGTGCTTATACATGAACTCGTGAAGTAATGAGATGAAATATATCCCTAAAGGTACAATCACTAAGATACTACTGCTCTGGTGCTGCGGTGTGGCAATAAGTATACCTAGTGTTCATATAATAAATGAACTCAACCGTGCATGCCAGATCAGGTAAAAACAACAACCACTATCCTCACCATCTGCCCACGAGTGAACTCTGAAACTCCAGCCCAGTCTGAGGGGGTGTGCAGGCGCTAGGTCTGGTAGCTACTCGCTCTGCGAGGTAGGAGGCTGCCACGTCAGTGCTGACCATGCGCGTGAAGGTGCCGACGCGCGCGTTTCACGTGAGAAACGCTTTCTCAAGGCTTCAATGAGAGCTCTTGATCTAATTCCCCTCAATTGTTCATATCATTTTATAATCCGGAGTGTCACATGCACTCAACCTTGGGTTATATATGTGTGTCCTTCCTTGAATTTTAAACCTCATTATTTTAATCAGATAAACATTAAAGATATACGTTTTAATTATTTTCATATTGCATTTAGGGTAGTGAGTGCTTTAGTTGGGTTCTTGCCTCTTTGCTGTTCTACTTACTATATCACCCACAGCACCTTACCCTACATACATATTTAGTTTGATTTAGCTGTAGCGGGGTTCACTTATTATTAGTTCATGCACAGGGTTATACAGGGTCTTCCACTGTAGGGAGACCCAAGCTTACTCCTTCCACAGTATTCTCAGGCACCTCCTAGTACTTATAATAGCAATAACGGCGCTCTCATGTTTGATTTCTGTGTCAGTCCAATAAAAAAGGTATCAACCTACAAGAAACAAAATCTAGCTTCCCCCAGGACTGACAGCTACTCTGGGATATGGTGGGAATGGGTTCCTCACAGAATCTCCTTGTACTGTACTGCAGTACGTAGTCAGTCTCCTCTGTACCAAGATTGGCTCATTTACATTCAAAGCACTACATGACCAAGGTCCCAGCTACCTGAGAGCGCTTCTAGTTCCATATACTCCCATTGTGATCTGCAGGTTAAGGACTTCTAACAGTTCCTAGAATCTCTGTCACTTCCTTTGGGGCCTGATCTCTGTCCCGCTGTTCCCACTCTTTGGAACAGTCTGCCACGTACAGTTCGAGAAGCCCCTCTCTGGGAATCTATAAAAAACAGGCTCAAAACCTCCCTGTTTACCCAGGCATTTAATTGATGAACCACAACCTGTCCGCCATTTAATAGCTACAGCACCGTCCCATTGTGTATCGCATCTTTCCTTGGGTTTGGTCTTGTCTATAACCTTAAATGTTTTCTTCTTTATCCTTTTTGTAACTGTGATGCACTTTGTCCCATTGGCCTAAAAAGCGGAATATATAAATAAAGTTATTATTACCATGGTGTTAAATAGTTTGTGGCACAGACGTGTTACACTCTGCATGTTACACATACTTGATGTTGGTATACACATAATTGAATTTTTGAAATGTGATGATACCCAACTACCTGGTCACCCCTACTTCTTCCCCCTCCCCAAGTTTATTATAAAAACTGGCGCTCTCCTGTAATTGAGAACAAACGCCGTTCATGGCAGCACTTTGGACAGTGGGTCTAACAGGTTTGGAATCATGTCATGTTTAACAGATACATGTGTGAAGGTCACAATTTCACCGCTATCAAGATCCAGCCATCCATACGAGTGAGATTTGGGATTTCTGGAACATAAATAGTGCAAGTTCAATGGATACATTGTAATTTCACAGAATGAGTAAGCATTATAGTTTGCCAAACTACTAATAATTCTTACTAACGAGTATGCCCCTTAATGAGAAAAACTCCATATATTTGAGTGTAACCTGACAGGTCTGATTGTCATGTTCAGTGTGGATTTTATCCTTAAAGTGGATGAGATAAAACACCATTCAGAAAACCAGGTGTTTGTCTGCCAACTCTTCTGTGGAAATGTCTGTATTGTTCCATGTATGCGCTTCACAGAACTTACTGAAAAACAAATCACCTAAATCAAGGTTACACAACACGGCATCAGCAAAAATCCAGCAAGATAAACTGACCAGCACACGAAGGGAGATACAAAGACCTTTAATCCCGATCAGGCAATCAGCAAGAAGTGAACCAATGGCAAAGAGGAGGAGGTGGGACCAGCCGATACCTGCTCTGTATATAGAGAGGTCCTGCAACACAACTTGGACATCACAAAGTTTTACTGGATTGTGTCAAAGCTTCTATCACAGGTAAGAAATCTTTCTTTTCATGTATCGGGTATGGGGTGGGAACAGAACCAGTGGATCTGTACTGACCAAGTATATTACCTTCTATCTATATTTTATTGCAATATATATATATTTTATTTCTGCTTTCTATCTACAATTCTATACCAAAAACATTACATTTTGCTTGTATTTGCTAAATGATTTTGGCTGATGAATGTTCTGGTGAATACAATGTGTAGTTACAGCTCCATCAGAGCGGCGTTTTCTTTAAATGCCGATATAACGCACGTTTCCCATATTTATCTACAATTTTGGGAAACTTCAAATGAAAAGAAGTCACATGCACCAAATACAGAATTATGAATGACACAATACTTACTTACTATGTGACTCTTACTAAGTCTATCAAACCCATTATTTATTGTAGAGCAAATTGTACGAAGAGTCAGGAAATAGTCACTCAACATTCTGTATGTCAGCCCACCAGCCCACCTCTGCCCCACGGCCAGAGTAACTGAGCAGCCCCCTAACAGTAACCTTGTGTGCGCTTACAGGCTCCTCGCTCGGTGCACATTACTGCAGACATGAAGGTCCTGGCTTTGGCTGTTCTGCTCATCGCTGTCAGCGGCTTGGAAGGTAAGATGTAGGGATATGTCTATGGGAGTCAAGATCCTGCTGCTAAAGGAAAGCAAGGCCATAGATTGATATCCTTAGGAGTCCTTGTGGCATCTCAGAAACATATATTTACATATAGTAGATGAGGTTGAAAAAAGACATGCGTCCATCAAGTTCAAACTATGCTAAATTTAGACAACAGATACTTTATCCTATATCTATACTTACTTATTGATCCAGAGGAAGGCAAACAAAAAACCCCAGTGTTATATCATCCAATGATATCTCATAAGGGGAAAATAAACTCCATGAATTGGCAATCAGATTACTCCCTGGATCAACATCATTCCCATGTTTACTTATTTGGTATATCCCTGTATACCTTTCCTTTCTAAAAAGATGTCCAACCTTTTATTGAAGATATCTATTGTATCTGCCATCACAGTCTCCATGGGCAATGAATCCCACATTGTAACTGCCCTTACTGTAAAGAACCCTTTCCTTTGTTGCTGTTGAAATCTCCTTTCCTCCACCGTTATGGATAACCCGAGTCCTTTGTATAAATCATCCCAGGACATGTGCCCATCAAATCATTATGGGACAGAGGGGGTAAATACAGCACTGGCAGATACGACCAATATCTCTGGGGGTACCGGTTGAGGGGGTCTTGTCCAGCCTACATCCAGACATACTGATTCTCCTGCATAGTACAGATATATTCATTCTCTGCAATACACACATATATATATATATATATATATATATATATATATATATATATTATATATACACACATAATATATACACACACACACACACACCTTGTAGATTGCAGAACCGCCTCTATAAGAAGTAATTGAGGATGCTGAAAAGCCTTGCAGTGTCTTAATAACGCCGCCTCTTTTCTCCTCCGCAGCTGGTGTTGTGAAGAGGGAGGTCCCAAATCGGGACCAGTTAACCCAGATGTTCCAGTCCTGGGCTGAGATCATCAAATCCAGCACACAGGACTGGGTGTCCAAGGTCCAGACCCAGGACCTGCAGACTCAGGTTGGGTAAGTGTCATGGTAACCCCCTAACGGTGCACTGGTATAGGCTTCTGAGCGCACACAGGGTAAGCCGCATCATGTGATTAAAACCCTATAGAGATCAGGCTGCAGCCAGGTGAAATGTCTCCACCCCAAAACACCTGTTGTTCCCCTAAAGCTTGTGTTTTATTTAGTTAAGAATATGTCTGACGGGGGGGAAACTCGCCCCCATACGGGCAAACCCAAGGAAGGGAAGGGTTGAGGTAGGGAGGGAAAATAAGAAGAGGGGGAAATGAATGCTCTGCGATATCCCAAGCTAACCAACCAAACAATCAACCATTTAATCCACCTGGAGTTCAACCAAACAAAGACCAGATCACGGAAAAGCCTGACTAGAAGAAAAGTTTTAGGTTTTCTGTTAAGTAAGTTTACTTCTGAATTATATAAAATGGGTGATGGCAGGTGATACATCCAGTACAACACCTAACATATACCTAGAATATAATAGAAAACAAGAGGACTAAATCAGAATGATAAATAATGGTGCAGAAACGACAGAACTAAAAGAAGCCCTAACCTTGCATTGAACCTCTTTAGTAAATAAGAATCTTGCCCAAAAGGGAAATTTGGAATGTTGATGTGTCAATCATGTACTGTTTTTTCAAGTATATTTGTATCCACCCAAATAAAAAATATTTAAAAGGAAGATGTCTGATAGCTTTCGAATTTAGGTTGAATAAACTAATTGTATAGAACAATGACAAATATCCTGGTTTGTACATTTGTATTTTGTATCAGTTGTATATAGGGTTGCCAGATGGCTTGTCCAAAAATACTGGACACAACGTTAAAAGATGCAAGACCCCCCCCAATACATATAAAAAATACCCCTACGCCCCCCAATACATATAAAAAATACCCCGCAATACATAAAAAAATACCCCCACCTCCCCAATACATATAAAGTACCCCCACCCCCAATACATATATAAAAAATACACCCCCAATACATATAAAAAATACCCCAAACCCCCCCCCCCCAATACATAGAAATTATACCCCCATCCTCAATACATATAAAAATCAGACTTACCTTGGGGTGGGTCTCAGGTCGGGCCCGGTAGTTGCTGGGGGGCCGGTGGCTGCGGGGTGGGGGGTGGGCCGGTGGCTGTGGGTTGGGGGGTGGGCCGGTGGCTGGGGGATGGGGGGGTCAGTGGTAGCGGGTGGGCCATTGCTGCGGGGGGGGGCCAGTGGGTCGGTGGCTGCGGGACGGGGGTGGGGCGGTGGCTGCGGGGGGCCCGGCGGCCAGTCACAGCAGTTGCCGCCGGCCCCGGCTCTCCCCCGCTGCAGGCTTCTCCCTCACTGTCTGGCCCACGCCGAGGTGTCTGCTGCTGACGTCATGTGCGCCGGGTCTCCCTCTCACGCCGGCGCACAGGAAGCTTCGCCCGCGCGTCAGCACAAGACGCGGGACAGCCAGTGAGGGAGAAGCCTGCAGCAGGGGAGAGCCGTGGTCGGCGGCAACGGCTGTGATAGGCCGCCGGGCCCCCCGCTGCCACCCTGCGTTCAGAGAGAGGTAATACCGGACACATATGTCCGGTATTACCTTCCATTTTATACCAGACGCAGGGGCAAAATACCGGGCTGTACAGTTCAAAACCGGACACCTGGCAACCCTAGTTGTATACTGCTTTGAATACAGTGTTACAATCAGTGGTGGAGTTACGTATAAGATACATCAGCTCCAGTTTAGGGCCTCAGAGCTTGAGAGGCCTCCAAATACTAAGATTTTTTTTTTTTCAATACCTATAATATATTTGAGGTTCCCGTAAATCCAAAGTGTCTATTCACACTAAAAATAAATTAGAATAAAATCAATAATGGTTAAAGTCTTAAGCAACAAAACTTGAATGTACGTTAAAAGCAGTGTAGTATATGTCAGGTAGAGAAAAGCCAGACCCCAGCGACTCAACAATATTCCACAGAACAGAATGGTTTAGTTCAGGGGCGGCCAACTCCAGTCCTCATGAGCCACCAACAGGTCAGGTTTTCAGGATATCCCTGCTTCAGCACAAGTCAAAGACTGAGCCACTGATTGAGCCACTTGTGGTGAAGCAGGGATATCCTGAAAACCTGACCTGTTGGAGGCCCGTGAGGACTGGAGTTTCCCTCCCCTGATTAGTTAGTTCTTTTCTTCGACTTCATACCCACAGTTCCGGTTCTGTTGAAGTGCTCGGAACGGACTCCCACGCCTCCTTTCATCATGAGGCGAACTTCACACAGTTCGCAGTAGTTACCCTCTCCTGCCCCCTCCTGGCTATTTGATGGTTAGACATTTTTTGGTTTGTCTTCAAATTATGTTTTCTGCTTAGTTTGCCGCCAACCTTTGTGAGGATAGCATGAGACTAGTGTGAGGATAGCGTGAGGATAGCGTGAGCATAGCGTGAGCATAGCGTGAGCATAGCGGTGAGACTAGTGTGAGGATAGCGTGAGCATAGCGGTGAGCATAGCGGTGAGCATAGCGGTGAAACTAGTGTGAGGATAGCGTGAGGATAGCGGTGAGGATAGCGGTGAGGATAGCGGTGAGCATAGCGGTGAGCATAGCGGTGAGACTAGCGTGAGGATAGCGTGAGCATAGCGTGAGCATAGCGGTGAGACTAGTGTGAGGATAGCGTGAGGATAGCGGTGAGCATAGCGGTGAGACTAGTGTGAGGATAGAGTGAGGATAGCGTGAGCATAGCGGTGAGACAAGCGTGAGGATAGCGTGAGCATAGCGTGAGCATAGCGGTGAGACTAGTGTGAGGATAGCGTGAGCATAGAGTGAGCATAGCGGTTAGACTAGCGTGAGGATAGCGTGAGCATAGCGTGAGCATAGCGGTGAGACTAGTGTGAGGATAGAGTGAGGATAGCGTGAGGATAGCGTGAGGATTGCGTGAGGATAGCGTGAGGATAGCGTGAGGATAGCGTGAGGATAGCGTGAGGATAGCGGTGAGCATAGAGTGAGCATAGCGGTGAGACTAGTGTGAAGATAGAGTGAGGATAGCGTGAGGATAGCGTAACGATAGCGGTGAGCATAGAGTGAGCATAGCGGTGAGACTAGTGTGAGGATAGCGTGAGGATAGCGTGAGGATGGCGTGAGGATGGCGTGAGCAAAGCGTGAGCATAGCGGTGAGACTAGTGTGAGGATAGCGTGAGCATAGCGGTGAGACTAGTGTGACGATAGCGTGAGCATAGCGTGAGCATAGCGTGAGCATAGAGTGAGCATAGGGAATAACACGCTTTTTATTTGTAAACATGAATTTGAGATCATATAATCTGTCAAATGTATATTTTTTCCCCTTTATTTTATTTCGAGCTAATATTGCGTCTATTTTTAAGTTTGATGATAACCAATTGCCCAGGAGAAATGTCTCTCCGAGGCTAAGGAGGATACCTATCGCATTTTGTGCATAGAAAGCGAGAAGCTATGTAATTTATCATTTGATGATATCATCAATAAATTTGCTTTCCAAAAACCAAGAGAGAAAAAAATGTTTTACATTTTTAAATCAGTTTTCAATTTATTCAAATTATTTTCTGTCAAGAAAGTCTTCCCATGTAATTATTCAAATAAAATGCTTTCATTTGTATTAATCATTCTTTCTACAATATTATTTTTGTAGGGGCCTTATCTTTATCATAGTTTAGGGCTTCGAGAAGTCTTAATCCGGCCCTGATTTCAATACACAGTATACTTAGCACTTGGCTTCTGCGCTCCCCCATACAGTACCGCCCTTCAGTGTCAGGTGCCCGGCTTAGCTAACTCTATATTATAACATTGTAACGTTAGTGTCACCTACCTATTGTGGGATAAGATTGTGCGGGGGTCCTGGAAGTGAAGATGTCACGTGTCATAGACTCAGGACCTGTGTAATCTCGCTGTGCCCCATGCTGAGGTCTCTAGTCCTTCTGTGTAACTGCAAAGATTTTTGTTATTAATTATACATAAATGAATTCATTAAACTCTGAAACAACATATTATTACTGTGAAACGATATCATTAATGTCATACTGTCATTAAGTATATGTTCTCCATATCATTAATTATATGTTTACTTATATCATGAAAACATTAGTGAAATCAACTTGATATAATGATTTCATTAGTGATATGATCTCTATATCATGTTATTAGTAAGATGAGCTCTATATCGTGACATCATTCGTGATATGAACTCCATGTCATGACATAATTAATGATATGAACTCCATGTCATGACATCACTAGTGATGTGAACTCTATATCATGACATAATTAGTGATATGATCTCTATATCATGTTATTAGTAAGATGAGCTCTATATCATGACATCATTCGTGATATGAACTCCATGTCATGACATAATTAATGATATGCACTCCATGTCATGACATCACTAGTGATGTGAACTCTATATCATGACATAATTAGTGATATGAGCAATATTTTTTCTTCTCCACAGAGCATACTATGAACAAACAAAAGCCCAGGTGGAACCCATCATGGCCGAGCTGGAGAAATGTTTGAAGGACATCATAGAATCTACCAGGAAAGCCATTGCCTAAGGAACCTTTTACAGGGGCGATATGCTGGAAATCACCCCATAAGCCCCCTCCCACCCGCTGCCTTAGGCTGAGTCCATAGAGGGGGAAGCCGCGCTCCTCCGCGCTGACACTGCTCTGTCAGGCGCGATTCCATGGACTGGCAGGCGAGCCAGCGTGCGCGATCGGGAGGCGGGGCAGTGATGTTGCTGGGCCAATAGCCCGCAAAGCACCAACGTGACGTCATGACGCTACTTCGCTCTGATTGGGTGTTTTCAGCTGAAAATCCCTGCGCCTCAGCACGCCTGCGGACGCTCGCGGGAGCCCCCTCAAGACAGCCTCATTGAGGATGACGGGACTCATCGCGGAGCGTCCGCACGGCTCAGCGCGGCTTCTCTTCTATGGATCCAGCCTTACCGTTTGTCAGTCGTCTCTCTTCCTTGTGTAATTAAATAAAAACATTGTTATTACCACAATAAAGCTGCTTTTCTTATTTACAACCCTAAACTTGTAACCCTTCTTTATCTTTAAGGAAAGCGGAATCAGTATAAAAAAAAGTCTCTCCCTCCATCTGTGTACAGCACGGTGTACATGGCAGTGGCTATATAAATAAAAATATACATACATAAAAAGACCATAAACCTTTAAATGCATCGATCGAAAAGTCCAGCCTTGTGCTTAAAAGGACGGCGTCCTCTCCTGGAAGGTATAAACAGGGCCTGGAATAATATTCCTCATGCAGCGTAGAGTATCGTGTTGGTGCTATATAAAGTATTATTAAAATATTATTTCAAGGCTGATTCAGGGACCATGCAGGGAGAGCCTTGGTAATTACATGCCTGGACTATAACCCCACAGACGTAAATCATTCTACAACAGTCTACGTGCGATAAAAAGAGAATATAATGCTTCCCAGATACGCGCACTTATCTCTGAGCATTGGCTTTATAACCAGGAATGTCCGTCTGTTTATGCGAATACGGGATCCATACATCCTCCTACGCACTGTACATTCGCTATAAAACCATAGCGTGTATATAAGTGTAACCCCCCCCCCCTGTTGAAATTACTATTTTTCATATGAGGTGCCCACTCTGTCATCCAGAGTGGGCGTAGGTTAGAGGCTCCCGTACACCTCCCATGTAACTATGGTGACTGTGATGTCACCATGGCCTATAAATATTGGTGGTGGGGGTTTAAGAACTTAGACCAGCGGTGCGCTAGATTTTGGGGGGGTGGGTGGCGCGGGCGGTTGCAGAGGTCCCGCACTCTTCCCCAAGGCATTTAAATTAAATGCCGGGGGACCGCGCGAGGCCTCTGCAAATACACTTACCGAGGTTCAGAAGCTTGGTATCAGGGTTTGGCATGGCAACGCGCGTCAGGGGTCATGTGACATGGTTGCCACGGTAACGTGATGTCACACGACCCCACGGCGTCATATGACGCTGCGCTAGGTAAGGTTCGGGGGGCACTCTAGCTGAGGAGAGCAGGCAAGGAAGCGCCGCAAATAAAGTTTGCGCGCCCCTGCCTTAGACCCCAGGAGCATCCCACATACCAACAGAGAGGAAGAAGGTGGTGGGATATGTTTAATGTTCAGTGAGTAATTGTATGGAGTCCTCTTTATTATTTAAGTTCTTTTTTTCCCCTCCTTAAATTATAAAAATGTCACACGCTGCAGATTGATGAGGGGAAGGGTGACGGATACGCCCAGAAGGTGGGCTTTCAGTATGTTTCAATGAAAGAGGTTTAGAATATAAGCCATGCAATTGAAATATGATAATTTAACAGAAGAGTGACTTATCCCAACCAGACACGTGAATTCTCATCTTTCCTGCTCCAGTGACCTCTTTGGAAGAATCATTCTGCATGTTATGTGGTAACATAGGATTTCTCTTTTGTTTATCCTTTTATTTTGAAGAAACTATCTGCATGAATTGTACTGTATGGTTTTGTAATAGTCTTTTTCTGGGAACTAAGCACTGTACTATGTTGCACAGTATAATAAATCTAAAATTGAACAAGTAACCCTTTGGGCTCTGATTGAACTGTTGCATGCCTTGTAGAGCGTAAATTACATTTTCGGACACATTTTGCTACATCAGATGTGCGCGTTAAAGCAGCAGTCCAAGCTGCCGTTTTTTTTTTTTTTACATTTCCCCCCAACCCCTTTAATATGTGCATCAATACAATCCACACAATGATCAGTAATTAGCTAAGTTGCAGATCGATCCGTTCTCCTGTGATCGATCAGCGAAGATTCAGCTCGGGGTTCATTAAATGGCTGTCAGTGCAGAAAAGGACCAAAGATGCAAAGCTCTGTGGGGAAGATCATGTGACCAGGCAGTCACTAGATACAATTGGTGCACTGCTAGAGAGAGGGCAGGGCTCAAAAAGGGGTGTGCCAGAGCCTGTTTCAGAAGAGGAAGGGGGTGCGAATTTGTAAGTGGTTGCTATAGAAACAAAAAATGCTTGTTCCATTATAATACATTAAAAATGTAATTCAGAATTGTTTTTTTTTTTTTTTATATGCTACAAGTAGTTTCTCATAGTACAGAACAGATTTATTAAACAAAAACACACATTCGCCACCAGTCTAAGCTCTTTCAAAACTAGCTGTCTCACATTTTAATCTGGCATGTAAGTGTTACATCCGCCTATAACATATTATCTCTAACTGTGCATGCAATGTCTTGTATATAATACATACCCTATTCACTTATGTAACTAAGTATTGTAACCATGTATTATTTGTCATCTTAGCTCTATGCTCAGGACATACGTGAAAACGAGAGGTAACTCTCAATGTATTACTTCCTGGTAACACATTTTATAAATAAATAAAAATAAATAAAACATGCAGGATATTGCTTGGTCTGCAGCTTTAAGTACAGATTTTCTTTACTAAATGTCACGCTCTGCCCACCACAAACTAGACGAGACCCTCGGTACTGAGGTGGGAATAGAGTAAACACCACCGACAGGCACGAGAATCTGATCTGGAGTGTGCGTAGTTGCTCGCGGCGGGTCAGGAGCAGGGAGGGTAGTGAATACTTGCCGAGTTGAGGGTAATAGAAGTACGAAACGTTGGAGGTACTAGTCGCTGGGGTCGGTGCTGGAGAAGGTAGAATAGTCGAGGTCCGAGAGCCGAGTTCAGGTTGGAGAGTTGCGGAGGGTTGAGGATAGCCAAGGTCGGGGTTCCAGAGAAGCGGTGGTCCAAAGGCAAGCCAAGGTCGGTACACGGGAGATCAAACAAGACAAGGCAGGATATCTAGGAGACAAGAGAGGTAAGCACAGGAAGCTTATGCTCAGCCAATGTGCCAGTGGCACTGCTGAGCCTAAATAGGTAAGACAGCCCAATAGGAGCAAGAGGCGGAACCGGGGCGTGTTCGTGCGGAGCCTGTGATAGGCTATGGTAAGGAAGCCAGGTGAGAGTGCTGAGGCAATCAGTGCCTGTTGCCACGGAGCTTGGGTGCGTGGCGCGCGCGCCGCGCACAGGGAGTGTGCGCCGTGATCCAGAGGTGGGAACTCCCGCTGTGACCTCAGCCCGCATGCGCCCGCGCGAGGACGCTGTCCAGCGCGAGGAGCCGCGCGCATGCGCGGAAGAAGCGGGAGTGCGCGAGTGCTGGGCTCCATCAGCGGCCGTCAGGGCAGGTAGGGGAGTAGTTTGCCTGCGTGTGACGTGCGTGGCACCTGGCTCCTGTCACTAAACAGGGACCAAAGAGTCTGCAAGTGAAAATTGGATATCTCTTTGGTGTTGGGAGCGACTTAAGAGATATATAGTACGGCTACGCTTATAGTACCGGCGACGGCGACACGACGGTAACTGGAAAATCAAATAAAGATGACTTCCAGCGATCGCAACCAATCCGTTACGCCGCGCTTACTATAAGCGCACGCAACGGCGGCAATGCATTTGTTTTGCCGTGGCGTTGCTATCGCCGTCACTATAAGCGCAGCATAACAGAGTGAGGGGAGAGATTACTAATTTGAGGGACCCTGAGCAGGTGAAAAGTGAGAGCTAACCCTTGTCACATATACAGGTCACGTTCTCACAGGTGTGCCGTTCGTGATAATATAGTATATGACATAATATAGTACAGTTTTATTATATACTATGATACATGACATAATATAGTAGTTTTATTATATACTATGATACATGACATAATATAGTACAGTTTTATTATATACTATGATACATGACATATTATAGTACAGTTTTATTATATACTATGATAAACAAAAGAAGACTCGCGTCTGCGGGCGGTGAGGGGGTACGGCCAAGTAGATGGGTTGGCCACAAGCAAGAAAGACCCCAGGGCATGCCAACGGGTGAGCCAAAAACAAAAAAAGTGCTAAAATATGAGTCGTGCCAGCGGTAAGAAAAGCCACGCGAACAAGGGGAAAAAGAAACCAAAGAAAGTACAGAACGATGCAATCAATAAAAGAAAGAGACACGGCAGGGAGAGAAAAAAGACAACAGGGAAGATGTACTAATTTCGAATGTCGTGAGGCAGGATAGGATATTCACCGAGCGGTGTATGAGAGCGAATCAGGGGGAGGTAGGAGACAGAAACTAAAAAAAAAACATGCTTCTGCCAGACAGAAGGAGAACATCAGTAGCCGCGCAACAATGGGAGATCGTCCAGCATATAGCGTAATAGACCATAAGGCTACAAAGCAAAGGGGGCACCGGAACAAGAAAGTGTGTGGGATCAAAATAGCGTAGCAATAAACAGAAATAACAGAGAACAGCAGAGGACGAGAATACAAACGGTTTTGCAGGCCATCCCAAGAAGAAAGCAGACTGGGAGGCTACTGAGAAAAGGGGTGGGGAACCACTCGTGTACGCGCGGTCGGTTGAGCAACGAGAAGTCGAGCTAACGGCGTTCCCGTTTCTGCCCTTTCAACTGTCCCCCGCCATTTCCGCTCTCCAGAACGAAACCTTCCTAAACAGATACCATCCTCCCCCCTAATCCAAACTTGAATGACACGTCCCATGGATATTCCAAATCCAACCGCACCCTCACGATGATTTCCTACTTCCCCCCCTCCCCCGACCACCACACCCTCACTCCCCGCCACACCAACAAAACAAACACAGAAACGCCGCTAGCTCTGCAAGCGCCCTGCACACCTACGCAACCGCCACCAACAAAAGACAACTCTCCTTACAAAGCAAGAAAAACGAAATTTCAACATTAGATAGGCGCACTTAGGGGACTTAAAGATAACAAAAAGGGACCTTGATCCTCCAAGCGCAATAACACGAGAGCTATGGGGAGGCCCGAAGAGACAAACCGTGCTTACAGGAGGCGTCCGTAGACATCTCCTCATCTATCTGCACTTTTGTCCTTTCCTCCCGTTCTCCATTATTCCGCTCCTCCCTCAGAGTCCGTTTTCTTCTCTCCCTCTGCTCCCCTGCCCTCCTCTCCTCGTTTTACTTCTCTCCTCTTGCTCCTGCCCTCCTCTCGCGTCCCGTTTTCTTTCTCTACTATGCTCCCTGCCTCCTCTCTCACAGTTTTCTTCTATACCTCATGCTCCTGCCATCCTATAAGTCCCCGGTTTAGTATATACTATGATCCAATGACGAGTCGAGGACCGTTTTAGTATATCCAATGCTCCCTGCCATAATATAGGACCGTTTTCATTCTCTACATCTGCTACATGACCTAGGATATACCGTTTTTATATGATAGGCCCTAGTACCGGTCGTCCTGATATGCTCTCTTACCTTCTCGGTCGTTTTTCTCCATGCTCCTGCCCTCCTCTCCGCTAGTCCTGCTGCTCATCATGTGCCCTCTTACTCGTCAGCCGTTTGCTGATGCCCTCTCCTCTCGTCCTCCTCCCCTCGTCCTGCTGCTCTCCTGTGCCTCTTTCTCGTCCCCGTTGTATGATATATAAACAATATTACTAATAATATGTACTTATGTATAATGTGACATATATAGTACAGTTTGTATGATATACTATAACATATAGTAATAATATATAGTACTTATGACTATACTGTGACATATTATAGTACAGTTTAGTATATAATTACATATAAGTAATAATAATATAGTAATTATGATATAATGTGACATATTATAGTACAGTTGTATGATCTAATATAACATATAGTAATAATACTATATAATTAATGCTAGAATGTGACATATTATAGTACAGTTGTATGATATAATATAACATATAGTAATAAATAAATATATGTAATTATGATCTAATTTACCCTATTATAGTATACAACAGTTTGAGTATATAATATAACATATAGTAATAATAATATAGTAATTATGATATGATATATTATGCACATACTGTAGGTATATCTTTACCTGGGTCCTGCCCAGTCACTGATTACGTCACACATCTCTCCACCTCTGCGCACCAAGTATGCCCGTAGTCAAGATGGCCGCCGCGTCCTTCAGGACAGGGGCTAGTCACCTGAGACCCTTCCGCTTCCGGCTACCACTCCTCCCCCTGCTTCAATATGGTGGATGAGGCGACGCGCCGGGTGGTGTCGGAGTTCCGCCCCATAATCCCCCCATCAGCAGCCCTCTGAGGAGACTGCTGCTGCCTTGCTCTTTCGCGCACCAAGGAGCTGTGGGTGCAGCGGCTAAAGGAGGAGTACCAGACGCTCATTAAGGTGAGGGGGTGTCACACTGTAACCTGTCCGCCCGGAAACGCCTACTGCTATCAGCAGGTTCCGGGGTGTGGGGGAACATGACTGAGATGCTGCCGCCCGGCGGCCTGGTTCTGTATATCGATGTGGTGGGGGGCATGTTGACCCACCGGCTAGGAAATGAGCTGCAATGGGGGCCATTAAGGGGAGGTGTGTGACGGTGAACGGGTAGCGGTGGGGCACGAGGTTTTCCGTCACTGTGTTACTTCTTCGAAACTTAATGAGTATCATACAACTCATGGGAATGGGTCCCTCCTTCCCCAGTGACACACGTGTGAATGGGTCCCACCCCTCTCACCATTTGACAAACCGGTGCAATGGTCCCCTCCTTCCCCAGTGACCTAACCGTGGATGGGTCCCCCCTCTTTCCCCCAGTGCCATCCGTGGGAATGGTCCCTCCTTCCCCCGTGAACCTGGTGGAATAAAATGGGTCCCCCCTCTCCCCCAGTGACACCGGTGGAATGTGTCCCTCCTTCCCCAGTGACACCGGTGGAATGGGTCCCCCCTCTCCCCCAGTGACACCGGTGGAATGGGTACCACCCCTCTCCCCAGTGACACAAGCGGTGGATGGGGCCCCCCCTCTCCCCCAGTGACACCGGTGGAATGGGCCCCCCCTCTCCCTCAGTGACACCGGTGGAATGGGCCCCCCCTCTCCCTCAGTGACACCGGTGGAATGGGTCCCCCCCTCTCCCTGCAAGTGACACTAGTGGGAATGGGGGTCCCCCCTCTCCCCCAGTGACACCGTGGAATTGGGTCCCCCCTCTCCCTCAGTGACACCCGGTGGAATGGGTCCCCCTCTCCCCCCATTGACACTGGTGAATGGGTCCCCCTCTCGCGCCCAGTGACACCGGTGGAATGGGTCCCTCCTCCCCTTCGGTGACACCGTGGAAATGGGTCCATCCTCCCCCCTTCGGGGACTTCACCGGTGGATAATGGGCCCCTCTGCCCCAGTGACACCGGTGATGGTCCCTCTCCCTTCGGTTACACCGTGGAATGGGTCCCCACCTCTCCCCCCCTCAGTGACACCGGTGGAATGGTTCCCGTCCTCCCCTTCGTGACAATGGTAGAATAAACTCAGTTGCGCTAAAGTTGAGGAGCTCCCAGTAACACCATTTTATCCTGTTCCTCTATTCCCTCTCCCAACACCAGTCTGTTCCTCTCTCCCAGTAACACAGTCTGTTCCTCTCTCCCAGTAAACACCAGTCTGTTGGTCCTTCTCCCATAAACACAGTTGCTTGTTCCCTTTTTTTTGTATGTATGTCCTTTATTTATATAACACCATTAGTGTACCTAAGCGTTTCGACAGCAGTAATACACGTGCAATCATGATAAATAACACAAATACAATACAGGATCATGGGAATAGGCCCTTCAGATATAAAAAATGACATGTTGAAAAGGATAGTCCCTGCTCCCGAAGAGGGGGCTCGGGGTTTGGCTGGGGGGGAATGGCGTACCACCCCTCTCCCCCAGGACACCGGTGGAATGGGTCCCCCCTCTCCTCAAGTGACACCAGCCGGTGCAAGGGGGCCCCCCCTCTCCCTCATGCACGGAAGCCCCTCGTGCACACCGGTGGAATGGGTCCCCACCTCCTCCTCAGTGACACCGGTGGAATGGGTCCCCCCTCTCCCCCAGTGACACCGGTGGAATGGGTCCCCCCTCTCCCCCAGTGACACCGGTGGAATGGGTCCCCCCTCTCCCTCAGTGACACCGGTGGAATGGGTCCCCCCTCTCCCCCAGTGACACTGGTGGAATGGGTCCCCCCTCTCCCCCAGTGACACCGGTGGAATGGGTCCCTCCTCCCTTCGTGACACCGTGGAATGGGTCCTCGCTGCCCCTTCGGGACCACCGGATGGAATGGGGCCCCCTTCCCCCAGTGACACCGGTGATGGGTCCTCCTCCCCTTCGGTGACACCGGTGGAATGGGTCCCCCCTCTCCCTCAGTGACACCGGTGGAATGGGTCCCTCCTCCCCTTCGGTGACACTGGTAGAATAAACTCCGTTTCGTGACAAGTTACGAGCTCCCCAGTAACACATCTTCTCCCTCGTCTCCGTCCTCTCAACACCGTCTGTTCCTCTCTCCCAGTAACACCAGTCTGTTCCTCTCTCCCAGTAACACCAGTCTGTTCCTCTCCCAGTAACACCAGTTTGCTTGTTCCCTTTTTTTGTATGTATGTCTTTATTTATATAACACCATTAGTGTAACATAGCGCTTCGCAGCAGTAATACCACGTACAATCATTATAAATAACACAATACAATACAGATATGGGAATAGGCCTTTCAGCATATAAAAAATGAACATGTAGAAAAGGAAGTCCCTGCCCGAAGAGCTTAAATCTAATAGTAGGTAGGCCAGAGGAGAACGGTACAGAGACCGCGGAGGTTGTTCGGGTAAGGTTGAGGGGGCCAAGTTTATGTATCAGGTTGTATGTATTAGCAAAAACAATGGTACCGGGCGCTTCCTAATAGTGACTAAATGCAATAAAGTGATTATAAACGTGATAAATGAAATTACCAAAGAATAATAAAATGATTAATAAAAATGTGATGTGGAAAAAATCCTTCACCAAGGAAATGAGTATATAAAAAAAGCCAGCTCGTACACCCTTAAAGGACTGTCAGGTTCAGAGTTCATGCGGTTTTCTTCCAGGTGGGGGAGCGCTCAAATCGTGACGATGTAAAAAAAGGGAAAAAAAAATGGAAGACATAATAGTGCAGAACCAAATCCCAATAGGGAGACAAAACAATATCTCTAGAAAAGTTCACTCACAATGTATAGGTAAAAAAAAGACGTGTCAGAGACCCTTCTTTCTCGACTGGAGCCCTGTGTATAATGGATGCTTCTGATGATATAGGTGTCAATGTCAGTACATCTGATGGGCTATAGAAGTCAGTATTTCTGAGTGGACCTCCCAAGAACATAATGAAAAAGAGAGCACAAAATGGTGTAGTGCATAAGGGTATATTATGGCATAAACAACATAGGGTAATACAATCAAATTTGCACAGTATTACAGGAAGAGGACGTCACCGAATCTTGACGTATTGCGGAAGGCATCACCAGTGAATGTAGAGGCGGCATCCCCCACGAATCAACCTACGGCTCTCCATGAGTGTTAATACTGTGCCAAAGGTGAGTGTATTATGTATTACCTATGTGTATTTATGCCATAATATACCCTTATGCACTACACCATTTTGTGCTCTCTTTTTTCATTATATTCTTGGGAGGTCCACTCAGAAATTACGGACTTCTATAGCCCATCAGATGTACTGAATTGACACCTATATCATCAGAAGGCATCCATTATACCAGGGCTCCAGTCAGAGAAAGAAGGGTCTCTGACACGTCTGTTTTTTACCTATACATTGTGAGTGAGACCTTTTCTAGAGATATTGTTTGCTCCTATTGTATTTGGTCTGTACTATTATGTCTTCCATTTTTTTTCCCTGTTTATCATCCCAAGATTTGAGCGCTCCCCCCACCTGGAAGAAAAACGTATAGAATTAGCCACGGAGCTACTCATGCTTCGTTTAGCAGGTGTGTTTTAAGTTGGGTCTTAAAGGTGGATTGAGAGGGTGCTAGTCGGGTATTTAGGGGAAGGGCATTCCAGAGATGTGGGGCAGTCAGTGAGAAAGGTTTAAGGCGGGAGAGGGCATTAGATACAAAAGGGGTAGAAAGAAGACATCCTTGAGCAGAACGCGAGAGTCGGAATCTGCATAGTGAGAAATTAGGGCTGAGATGTGAGGAGGAGCAGAAGTGTAAAGCTTTAAAAGTGAGTAAGAGAATTGAGTGTGTGATACAGGATTTAATAGGAAGCCAGGAGAGGGATTTCAGCAGGGGAGATGCTGAGACAGATTTAGGAAAGAGTAGAGGGATTCTGGCAGCAGCGTTTAGGATAGATTGTAGGGGAGACAGGTGAGAGGCAGGAAGGCCGGACAGCAGGAGGTTGTAGTAATCGAGACGGGAGAGAATGAGGGCCTGAGTCAGAGTTTTAGTAGTCGAGCAACAGAGGAAAGGGTGTATCTTTGTAATATTGCGGAGGAAAAAGCGACAGGTTTTAGATACGTTTTGAATGTGAGAGAGGAGTCGGGTGTGACCCCTAGGCAGCTTGCTTGCGCTACAGGGTGTATGACATAACTTCCAACGGTAATGTGTAAGGAGGTAGTGGGGCCAGGTTTGGGATGAAATGTGAGGGGCTCTGTTTTTGACGTGTTAAGTTTAAGTCGGCAGAGGGCCATCCAGGATGATATTGCAGTGAGACATTCAGAAACTTTGGTCTGTACAGCTAGAGAGAGTGTGTACAGAGAAAGGAAGAGAGGTCCCCAGGACAGAGCCATGGGTACCCCCACAGAAAGATCGATGGAGGAGGAGAAGGGTTAGCAGAAGAGACACTGAAAGTACGATGGGAGAGGTAAGAGGAGATCCAGGATAGAGCTTTGTTCCGAATACCAAGAGTATGGAGAATGTGAAGGAGAAGAGGGTGGTCCATGGTGTCAAATGCTGCAGAGATCGAGTAATATGAGTAGAGTGTAATGACCTCTGTCTTTGGCAGCATGGAGGTCATTAGTTTCAGTGGAGTGAGCAGTGCGGAAACCAGATTGTAGAGGGTCTAGGAGAGAATAGGGGGTGAGTACCCCAGTTTGCTTGTTCCCTTTCTCCCAGTAACACTAGTTTGATCTATTCCTTCCCAGTATGTGGAAAACAACAAGAATGCAGACAACGACTGGTTCAGACTGGAGTCTAACAAGGAAGGCACCAGGTAGGACCCAGCCATCACCGGTGCTGTATGCCCACTTCTAGCACTAATGGGTTTCAATTTTGTGAGTGGGAGAGGCTCGCTGTTTAATCCCGAATGTGACGTTACCCAATCGGCACGCTCCTTTCCGTCGCAGACTTCACACTTTTGCCCTGCTGGTCCTTCTGGCAGCGAAAGTGTTTCAGTAGCGAGTGAATGTATCACGCACAAGCTTCAGTCCGATAAGTATATACGAGATGTAACCGTTTCCCTGTTCTTGTCCATTCCAGGTGGTTTGGCAAGTGCTGGTACATCCACGACCTGCTGAAGTACGAGTTTGACGTTGAGTTTGATGTAAGTCTGTGGTTACCATGCAGGTTATAGTTGTGGAGATGTGTATATGCACTGTAGCCTTTAAAGCTGCAGACCAAGCAATATCCTACGTGTGGTTATATATCTATATATAGATATATAATCTATCTCTGAATGTCATTTTTATATAAATTTTTCAAACAGTTGTGGGGGGAGGGGGATACGAAAATCAGACCGGGGGGGGGGGGGGGGCGGAAGGAATGGTGCAACATTCCTGCCGATCTCCCGTCACATAGTAAAAATACACAGTACATGACCGCTGGCAATAATAAGTACGTTTACTGAATGAATTACATTTTTAATGTATTATAATGTAACAAGCATTTCTTGCTTCTATTGCAACCATTTACAAAGTCACATCCCCTTCCTCTTCTGAAACAGACTCTGGCACACACCCTTTTTGAGTCCTGCCCTCTCTCTCTAGCACCAATTGTATCTAGTGACTGCCTGGTCACATGATCTTCCCCACATAACTTTGTCATATTAATATGCAAATACATTCCACTGACTGCAGAATACTGCTCTGCAGCCATTTAGTGCGCCCCCAAGCCGAATCTTCACTGATCGATCACAGGAGAACGGATCGATCAGCAACTTCGCTAATTACTTATCATTATGTGGATTGTATTAATACACATATTAAAGGGGGGAATTTTTGTTTTAAATGGTAACTTGGGCTGCTCCTCTTAATGCACCATCAGTATAGTTCTGTGTAAATGTGACTGTGCACAAGATTTAAAGACATCACAAATCTCTTCTCCAGAAGTATAGTACCAAAGTGAGGTATGGAAGTTCATTATTTATTTATAAAATGTTTTACCGGGAATTAAATACTTTGAGAGTTCTCTCGTTTTCAAGTATATCCTGGGCATAGTTATGATGACAAATACATTGTTACAAATTCATAGTTACTTTAAGTGAACAGGGACAATACATTCCAAGTACAGTTATAGGCATATGTAACAGTTACAGGCCTGATTAAAATGTGAGACAGCTTTAATTTTGAAAGAACTTAGACTGGTGGCAGCTGTGAGAGTCTCCAGTAGACTGTTCCAGTTTTGGGGTGCACGGTAAGAGGAGGAGGAGCGGCCGGATACTCTGCTGAACTTTTGGACCATGAACAGTCTTTTGGAGTCAGATCTCAGATGATAAGTGCTGCGTGTGGTAGGGGCGAGGGGCTTGTTCAGATAGGCGGGTAGCTTGCCCAGAACGTATTTGAAGACAAGGCAGGAAAGGTGAACTTTGCACCTAGACTAAAGTGATGACCAGTCTAGTTCTTTGAGCATTTCGCAGTGATGTGTGTTGTAGTTGAATTGGAGGACAGAGCAGCATATTGAGTTGTAGAGGGTATAAAGTTTCCACGGGTGTATAAATAACGGTAGCATTGTAGAGAAATGAAGGTGTGCTGAATGGGAATTCTGCATGGAGCATCTCGTAAACCTGTTTCTGTGACCTCAGAAGACTTTCTTATATGTGCCATATGCTAATCCAGGGGTGGCCAACTCCAGTCCTCAAGGGCCACCAACAGGTCATGTTTTCAGGATATCCCTGCTTCAACACAGGTGGATCCATCTTTGACTAAGCCACTGATTAAGCCACCTGTGCTGAAGCAGGGATATTCTGAATGGAATGGGACATTTAATCGCTGCCATTTTGCCACAACCAAATGGCTGCAGCTGATTCGCAGCTGGTATCCACGCCACCGGAATCCCCACCGCCGGCTAAGGTAAGTTTTATTACTGGTTAGGATAGGGGGTTTACTTAAGGCTTTTAGGGTAAGTTCTAGGGGTAGGGTTGTTTACTTGGCAGTGGCAAATTGGCCTGCAGAGTGAGTCGCGGCGAAACAGCCGTGACCAAATGTCCTAAACCGTATCCTGAAAACCTGACCTGTTGGTGGCCTCAATCCTTTGAGGATTGGAGTTGGCCACCCCTGTGATAATGTGCCCTTTTATTATACACAGATTCCAGTTACATATCCCTCCACGGCTCCTGAAATCGCCATTCCAGAGCTCGACGGTAAAACTGCCAAAATGTACAGGTACGCGGCCTCTCTGCTCTTCATCAATGGGCGGGTTTGTAACCTCACTTCAGGTAGATTTTCCTGTGTCCACGGGTTGAATGTTAAAAGGCGCAGAGAAGTACTACAGTACAAACCACAGGTAGCTTAGTGCCGGGTTCATCAACCGGTTCAGAACAAAGGTTAGGAATAGAAGGGCCACACTGAGTGTGTAGCAGGGGAACCTGGTTCAATTCCCGGTGTCGGCTCTTTGTGACCTTGGGCAAGTCACTTTATCCCTCTGTGCCTCAGGCACCACCAGCATAGATTGTAAGCTCTGCGGGGCAGGGGCTGCGTCCTGCATGCTATACTGTAATTGTGACGCAGTTTGATTCCCATTAGGAGATAAGCCCTATATGACATAACGTTATTACATTTAAACACTTTTTTGTAAATGCGTGTAAAATATACACACATACATACACACATACACACATACACACATACACACATACACACATACACACATACACACATACATACATCTTAAAGTGTGAGCAAAGGGGTCACTTTCAGAGCTTTAGAAGGCTATATTTGACCTGCGGTCTGCCAGTTGAAGCCTCTTCTGTCTTTCCTTCATCTCTCTACTTATCTTTCGCCATTTATTTCTTCTCCTTTGTTTCTTTTTTTACTCTCCCCCTTCTTCCCATTCCTTGACTCCTCTGTCTCTTTTTCACCCCACCCATTCTCTGTGTCCTCAGTTTCCCTCCCTCTTCTGTTCACACGCCTTCCTTCTCTTACCCTCTCTCCCTTCTCTCTCCCCCTCCCTAGGGGTGGGAAGATCTGCCTGACGGAGCATTTCAAGCCTTTGTGGGCACGCAACGTTCCCAAGTTTGGGCTGGCACACGTCATGGCATTAGGGGTAAGTGCCCTGGCTGTGAGAGTGACAGCATCTCTAGAAATGAAGCACCGCACCAATACTTTCTTAATGGCGCTTGGAGCGCTGATTGTGCGCTGGGGAGACTGTTTTTGGCTTGCAGTGACGCCTGTGCTTTCTCCTGTCACACAGCTGGGTCCCTGGTTAGCCGTGGAGATACCAGACCTGATCAGTAAGGGACTGGTCCAACATAAAGCAAAGTGACAACAGGATGACACACAGCAAAATAAGCAGCGAAGCATCAGGTGTCTCAAATAAACATTGCTGCGTCTGTGCTCTCATTTACAAGGCTCTGTGTTTATTGTGTTTCTATTTTAAGAGAACATTTACATGAACACACAGAATGCTTCTCTCAGATCTGTCTGCCCATTCTGGGCTCGCGGCAGAGCGCTAACATGTCATCCATACCCAACATAATAAAAGTCTTTGCAACGTTTATCTGATTCACTGTGTGTATGTGTATATCATTAACAAAAATAAGTATATGTTGGAAGCACACAAAAAAATTAAATATTGTGTGTGTCATTTTTGTTGGTGACACGCAAACATGTATGTCACGGTGACTTATGACAGGCTGCAATTTACACCAAATATATATAATATAATATATATATAACTGGGTTGAACTGGGACGAGACTTAGATATGATAAAATATAATTTATTCCTTGATAAAGGTGAACACACAAAATATACAAATAACAGGCAAAATATGGACACTTACTTAAAGATGGAAATGATGAAACAGTCACATCTGGACTGGCAGTTCATACAGCAATATTCATCATCCCAAGACACGAAAAGCCATGAACTGGCCTTGCATGCAGACATTGCATAGCATTTCTCTCAGCAATCAATATGGTATAGAAGAACACATGAAGGACAATAGCCATAGGCTGAGCCTGGTTCTTATACAATTATTTCCCTTTGAACACAACCTAAACCCAGCCCCTCTCATAAATCAGCGGTGAAGTTGACAGTTTTCCTCAGAGTAAAACTCCTCCCACCCAAGGACGTTTAAAAACTGCTTTTCCCGATCTAAATAACTTCAGTTCAGTAATACTTACTGGCACGCGAGACATATTAATACATTCCGTAACGCATGATGCTCCCAACGAGACTAAATATTACCGTGTAATACTACAATTAATAGAGATATTAATATCTGCCTCTTCGAAACGGCTAAAAATCAGGTGTCTGTATTCGTTAGTTGGGGCTTGGTCCCACGAATACACATATGTAACTCTTAGCATGTTCAGCCAAGGACATCTCATAATATTCTTATATTTAATAAGGTCACTCATTCTGTAGCCCCACTCCTAAATCAGAGGCGTTTGGCCAGTCTACCACATGGCAGGATACTATGGTTTGTAAGTGTGAGTTATAACGCTCACAATCCACTCCAGCTTCCTGCAAACAGGTAGCCTTTGATCAGGGGCTGCTTCCTACCCTTTGGTTGCTCTCCTGACCATTTGCATTTAGTAGGCAGGCATCTTTGAGGGTAATTTAAACAAAAGGCTAGAATCACTGTTTTAACATTAACCCTTTCACTCCCGCAGCAACTCTAGTGTATGTGTGGGTGCAGACACTGGCCCAGAAACAATACATTTTTTAGAGGGGAATAAGCATTTGGATATTGGAGCGAGGTAAAAACACATTACTGGACCTCAGTCCAGTTAACCCCTTGCTTCCCAGGTGAGGGTAGAGGGTGGCCAATTGGGGTGTAACACCTTTAATCCCGGGCCAAATCCTCTCGATCGTCACAATGTACTTGATTTTTTTTTTTATTATTATGCACACGCTAATCGGTGTTCACTTTTGGCCAATAGATTTTAACCCCTTCAGAGCCAGAGAGCTGGTGACATTACACTGCCCCTTTGAGACAGTGAAACAAGATGACGCTGTCACAGTACAGATCATACAGTCAGACATGAATCATTTCAGGGAAAGGCCGTTTGTATTCCTCCAAAACATCTTGGGCCTTGATTTATACCTGGTCCAGCAATGTGCTCCCTCGTGACGTCACAAGGGCGATGCTCACGCCCGAAACTTGCACTGGTGGCGAAGGCGTGTCCGTTAGCGGTTCACCCTCATTGGCTGAACCGCTCACGTGACGTGGCCGCCGCGCATCAAAATCCTTGCGGAGGAAAAAGCAACAAGTTTTAGAAACGTTTTGAATTTGAGAGGAGAATGAGAGAGGAGTCGAGTATGACCCCATGGCAGTGTGCTTGCGCTAGAAGGTGAATGATAGTACTTCCAACAATAATGTGGAAGGAGGTAATAGGGCCAGGTTTGGGAGGAAGTGTGAGGAGCTTTGTTTTTGCCATGTTAAGTTTAAGGCGGCGGAGGGCCATCCAGGATGATATCGCAGAGAGATATTCAGAAACTTTGGTTTGTACAGCAGGTGTAAGGTCGGGTTGAAAGTAAATTTGAGTGTCGTCAGCATATAGGTGCTATTTAAATCCAAGAGATGTGATTAGGTCACCTAGAGAGAGTGTACAGAGAAAAGAGAAGAGGTCCCAGGACAGAGCTCTGGGGTACCCCCACAGAGAGATCGATAGAAGAGGAGGAGGTGTTAGCAGAAGAGACACTGAAAGTACGATGGGAGAGGTAAGAGGAGATCCAGGATAAAGCTTTGTTCCGAATACCAAGAGTATAGAGAATGTGAAGGAGAAGAGGGTGGTCCACAGTATCAAAAGTTGCAGAGAGGTGAAGTAGTATGAGCAGAGTGTAATGACCTCTGTCTTTGGCAGCATGGAGGTCATTAGTTATTTTAGTGAGGGCTGTTTCAGTAGAGTGAGCAGTGCGGAAGCCAGATTGTAGAGGGTCTAGGAAAGTGGGTGTTGAGAAAATGGAGCAAGCGAGAGAATACATGACGTTCAAGGAGTTATAGAGGCAAAAGGCAGGAGGGAGACAGGTCGATAGTTACAAGACAGATAGGGTCAAGCTTGCTATTTTTGAGTAATGGTATAACTGTTGCATGTTTGAAGGAGGAGGGAAAGGTACCAGAGTAGAGTGAGGAGTTAAAAATGTGTGTGAGCGTAGGGGTTATGTAGTAGGTTTTAGGAGATAGAAGGGAATGAGGTCAAGAGGACAAGTGGTAGAGGAGATCAGCAGTGACACATCCTCCTCTGAGACAGCAGAAAAAGAGTCTAATAAGGCAGGAGCAGATTTGGGAATCGGTGTAGGATGGGAGGAGGAAACAAAGTGGATGTTCTGACATATGGATTCCACCCTTTCCTTAAAATAGTCAGCAAAGTCCTGAGGTGTGATGGTGGAAGAAGAAGAGGCAGCTGAGGGTGGTTTGAGTAGAGAGTCAAAGACAGAGAAGAGTCGGCGTGGGTTAGACTTGTGCATGTTGTTAGTGAAGGAAAGTAGGTTTGTTTAGCATGAGAGAGGGCAGAGTTGAAAAAGGACAGCATACATTTGTAGTGAAGGAAGTCTACGAGAGTGTGAGATTTCCTCCAGAGGCGTTCAGAGAAACGAGTGCAGGAACGCAGCATGCGCGTGTGGGAATTTAGCCAGAGTCTGGGGTTAGAAGGGCGAGAACGGCAGAGAGAAAGCGGGGCAGGTAGATAAAGAGAGGAGGACAGGGCAGAGTTGTAGTTCCTGACCAGGTTGTCAGGGTCTGTAAGTTCATGTCTTCCTCCATATGTTCCTGCTTCCTATTTTGCATGGCTTCTATATTATATAATTTCTCATAAAATAGTCTGAGCACTTCTTTAATAACTTTTGGATCCTGTGACACTACCCTATCCTGCTTCTGAATGTTGCTGATATTATATTGGCCCTGCTTCGGCTTTAACTGATTGGCTAACAGTCTATCCATCTTATTACCTTTCTCATAATAATTATGTTTAAATCAAGTCAGTGAGTTTTCTATTTTTTGAGTTGCTAACACGTTGAATTTTCCTCTAGCTGTTATGAGTTACGCCAATATCTCCTTATCTGCTGCCCTCTTATGTTTTGTTTCAAGGTCTTGGATTAACTTGCTTAATTTTATAATTTCTCTTTAACTTAGTTTTTTTCCTGAGGGAGGCTTGCTGAATAAACACTCCCCTTATAACACTTTTATGAGCTTACCACAATATTGCCGGTGATATATTCCCTACATAATTTTCTGCAAAATAATATTTAAGAGCATCCTCAATCACTAATACTACATTACTGTTTTTCAGCAAGAGCTCGTTCAATCTCCGTGTCCACTCACCTTTCTGTATAGACCCCCCAACCCAACTCAATTTCTAGAGTTACTGGTGCGTGGTCTGACCACGTAATATTACCAATATGGACTTTCCTTATTTTACTCACATTAAACTGGTCTATAAAAAGATCATCTATTCTAGAATAGCTATCATGTGGGTGTGAGTAATACGTGTAATCTTTTTCTGACGGATTCAAAACTCTCCAGGCATCAACTAATGCCGGCTGATTCAATATTTTATTTATAAATATTGTCTGTTTTTTGCTTACTTTTATATGTCCTTTGGAAGTATCTAACACCGGGTTTAGTGCAACATTAAAATCACCACCCAGATATAGAGCTCCTTCTCTAAACACGTTAATTATTGCCAGCACTTCCTCTAAAAAATCTGCTTGCCCAACTTTGGGGGCATATATATTTGCTAAGGTAACCTTCTCCTCTATCTTCCCTTTGATCATTATATAGCTACCGTCTATAAAAAATTTTTACATTTTGACGGCCAAATACATTTGCAGTTCCCAGACTTATACACGACATCACTCGGAGTTGTACAGAACATAAACGATTTTAACGGTAAAGACTAGTGTAATTTCGGTGCTAATAGAGCGTGAGATCAACCTGGATATCTGTGGCCTACCAAATTGGGGGAGTGGTCTACACTAGATGGCCCCTAACCTAAAAAACCCTACTCTAAGCACTTACCTTAAAACCCCCTACCCACATATGATTCAAATCAAATAAAGTATGAATTATTATTTAACTCACAATTTTGTTTTAATATTGTAGTTTAATGTTTATGATCCGAGTAATAAATTAATTTTGCTTCAATATTGTAGTTTCCTGGTAGACCTCGAACAGTGGCTGGTTTCAGTGAGGTTTTGTGACTTGCGTTTAAAGCGTATACCACATCTCATCGCACCGCTGGGTACCCGCAACCTATACTGGCGCCCATCCTGTCATTTTAATGTAAAAGGAGAGTTTGTCGATGATTTGTCACACACACCATTTCTTTCATTGTTAGATTACCTGGTCTGCTGGCTAACTTTGAACGTTGTATGACACTAGCAGAATAAAAAGTATTTAGTAAGAAGATGACCCCCTTCGTTGTCATACTGCACATATAATTTGGCGTGGCTACATTGTGACTCTTGCTTTGTTTTGGAACTCCAGACTCATATTATTGTGTTTTATCCCTGCACCTACCTCTTTTTATACACTATAATTTATATAACATTTGCAGAACTTCTTTTGAGATTGTCTTTTATAGAACGTAGCAAAAATCATTATGGCCGACGCAGAAAAGTTAAATACCCAATGATTTATACTTCCTAAGTATCCTTTTTAAAGGCAAGGTTGTGGGCTATTTGCCCAAATCAAAGATGGCTGCCCTGCAGCGAGTGCTGTAGACTGCGCATGCGCGCAGAGCTTTTGAGAGCACAAGGCGTCTCTTCTGTCTCCAAGGTAACGTTTGTAAATAGTGGGCGGGGCGAGGTGGCGAGCTGCGCAGCCGCAGAGCGGCTGCCGAGGCTGAAAGAGAGAAGGGAAGAGCCTGGAAAATTCAAGATGGCTGCGGATGCTGCGGTTGCTATGAAGCCTGTGAGGGGTAGGCCGTGAAACCCACACCCTGGGACAGGGGTCCTCACAGGTAACACAACATAGTGTGGGGGCCTGCTGGGGGGGGAGGGAGGAGACTAGGGAGGAGTTACAACGGAGACCCCCTACATACAGAGAGAGCAAGAAGACCTTACAAGGACCAGTGACCCCCATACACCCAGGTCAGGCTCCTTATAAAGGACCAGTGACCCCATACACCCAGGTCAGGCTCCATATAAAGGACCAGTGACCCCATACACCCAGGTCAGGCTCCTCATAAAGGACCAGTGACCCCATACACCCAGGTCAGGCTCCTCATAAAGGACCAGTGACCCCATACACCTAGGTCAGGCTCCTTATAAAGGGTCAGTGACCCTATACACCCAGGTCAGGCTCCTTATAAAGGGTCAGTGACCCTATACACCCAGGTCGGGCTCCTTATAAAGGACCAGTGATCCCATACACTCAGGTTGGGCTCCTTATAAAGGACCAGTGACCCCATACACCCAGGTCGGACTCCTTATAAAGGATCAATGACCCCATACACTCAGGTCAGGCTCCTTTATAAAGGGTCAGTGACCCAATACACCCAGGTCAGGCTACTTATAAAGGACCAGTGACCCTATACATATAGACCAGGCCACTTATTAAGGGCATAGGGACCCCACGAGGAATAGAAGGCAGACTCTATATAAAGAGCATAGCCACTCTAAACTTTACTGACCCCATGTACATTTATAAGGACCAGTAACCCAATACACCCAAAAGAAGGCAAACTCCCTATAAAGAGATCATATAAGGATTGCTGACCCCCTATGTAGAGGTGACACCAGGCTTCATATAAAGAGCATATAGACCCTATAAGTATCAGTAACCCCACAGAGAGCGGAAGACAGGCTCTATATAGAGACTCCATACACACAGGATAAGCTGCTTGTGTCATATATCCTATTATATTTCAAAGAATTCCCTGAGAAATATTTGGTGATGGTGGATATTCTATTCTTCAGACCCAATATTTCATTTTTTTTTTTTGGTCTTGATTTAATAACTCAAAAAAGTTATTCAATGCTGTGCTCTAATTGTATAAGTTGCATACAATATAGAAGGCTTAGTTTAAAATGAGCCTGTCTTGTGTGTACTGGGTTATATAAACCTCTTAAGGACCACACTGTTCTAGCCAACTAGCCAACTTTTCTAATATCAACAAATATAACAGAATCTCTAATAGATACCCAATACAGAAGATCTCACTCCACTGTATACATGGAATTTGGTGGAAATCGTGTTCACAGACCGTGTGGATAAAGGAGATTTAAAGACTCATAGAGGGGATCAGACCCTGCTTAAAGGGAATGGAGAACTATACACTTAGGAGTTGACCCCTGACTATTGTGTCATGAGGTGTCTTTTTATGTTAATAAGGTCTTAGCTCTTTTGCGAAAGATGAGCAAAGCAAGCCAGTTCCCTACAGCCGAGAAAAGCTCACAAGGACAGGAATCCCCAAAGGATGCATTGTATTCTGATTATGTTTATTTAGAGCACTCCACACAAGTTTACCTCACACTCACAGAGGAATCAATGCACTTCCTTCACAGGATGAGAAGATGTGAGCTGAGCGAGTGGTAACGGGAGGAAATTCTGCCTGCGAAGCCATGAACATGAGGTATATAATATCACTTGTTTAAATGCAGACTCCATTTAGTCCCCTAAAAGCTAAAAACATGCAACTACAGACGCCACATCTTCATTGCGTTGCAGGCCACTTCGGCAGCAAGAAGGTTAATAAGGAGAGGAATTGCATGTACCAGCACAAACTGACTTCTTGGTAGACCTTACGTGAAACTTTGTAGCTGAGCTGTGTTCCCTACCATGACCCCATTCATTAAATAAATCTCCACTAATACACAAAATAAGGGAACAAAAGTACACCCTCAAGTCGTATGACTTCCCGTTCCATGTTGTCTATAAGTGGTGACGGTGTGTGACATCTGTCCGTATTGTTTACAATGTTCTTGCGGTGTCAGGAACGCTTATGGAATGATACTGTTGCAGGTAAGGGCTCATTCTTCACTTTCTAATAATAACTCCATTTGCTTTGGCACATGAAGGTCTGCGTTACCCTTGTCACAGGCGGCTGCCCAATACGTTGGTATCCCCTCTGTCAATAACGGGTTAACATTTGACTTTTCAGTAGCGATCTATAAATAAAGCGACTGGAAGTGTACGTGTGTAAATCAAATTGTGGTATTACAAAGTGCTTTCCCTGGGGAATTCTCCCTCTTAGATTGTAAGCTCTTTGAAGAAGGTCGTCCTTACCTACTTTCCCAGCTCGTGTAAATGTAATAATTTCATTGGGATTGTCTATACTTGCCCATTTTTCTGCGTTTTGAAATAAATGATAATGATAATCTTTCCCCAGGGCTCCCCTCTCCATAAGACCCACAATGCCTCAAGCGTGTGATCCCCGGGGCGGGGGCGGCAGAGAGAATGCAGTCATCATCCCACAGCCCAAAGCCGTGTGCAAGATCCTGAGCTCCTACCGCACCGTGAGCCAAGAGCGCCAGAGCTCTGCCTACGCCACAACCCTCTTCAGCAATGGGGCGTGCTCCGCCCAGAAGCCGCGTCCTCTGCCGCCTAGACCCACCTTGGACGAGAGGGGGAAGACAGACAGGGGCCGAAGTGCACAGCGCTCGGAGCCTTCCCGTTCTGCATCCAAGCGGGGGCCGGTGAAGGCAGACCACATGCTCGGGGTTACCAGCGTGGCACATGCTGGCAAGGCGTCAGCTCAGCCTGGCGAGGGGGAAAGCCGGATCAGCAGCCTGTCCCGTTCCAAATCCGTCAGCCACGGGGATCTGAGCTTGGCCAGAAACAAAAGGGAGGAGATCAGCAAGGACCTGACCCGGATGGGGATGAGAGAGCGTAGCGCCTCTTCCAGCAGGAAGCCCTCGCTGGAAACCGCCACCCTGAGGAGAAGCTGCTCCCTGAAAAGATTCAACGTGCTGCCTGGGTTAGACATGGGACAGAAAGCCAGCGACGATGTTCTGCTCTCTACCCGGGCTAACGGCGGCACCAAGGCAAAGCCCCCTGAATGCCAGCCCCCACTAACCAGCAGCTCGACCCCCGGCAAGACCCCCATTTGTAACGGCAGCAAGGGACAGGACAGGACCCCCGGTGTAACTACTCCTGTAAGTACAAGTTAAGGGTTTGGACCCGCCATGTTTTCCCTTAATAGTAACGCAAAATAAAAAATGAGTGGTATACAGCGCTGGAAGGCTATCCATGTACCCACTTCTCTTCCCCCTCCGTTTGCGATGGCCTATCTTCATAGCATGGGGCTCACTCGGCTCTCAGAAATGTTCTTGTTTCTTCTCTATTCTTTTTGAGTTGTAAGGGGTGCCCTCGGTTTAAAGACCAGTGTTTGTTTCTTGTGACCTTGGATAATACCCCACCCCCCCCTTTTTTTTTTAAATCTCAATATTTAGATTGTAATTTGCACAGAGCAGGACTTGTGGGGTTAAAGAATATGACCCGAAATGCACTGTGTATATTTCTGCAGTATTCTATATACGTCCAAGGTCAGGTTTACAGCACAGCGAGGATTAGAACCCAGAATTCCCTCTGTGTGCGCCCGTCTCGCATGGGGCCTCTGTCCTCCTTCGCCCCCTCCCTCCCCACCGCTGATCTCCTTGGAGAAACCAGCGTGACACTACAGCTAATTAATCCCCAGGAGATGATCTCGCTGAGCCACCTAGAATAGCCCCTGAGAAAAATCCAATCAGCGGATGAGACCGGGAGTCCATGTGCACAGAGAGAGGTCCCTTAATCCCACTCAGTGCCCCGAGGGTTAGAGACGGGCGAGAACGAGCACCCCGGCAGCACGGCACCATGCCGGGGCTGCAGGGAGCCGGTCTGGTGGAGCTACCCCAGAAACTGCAACGCACCCTGGCCGACAAGAAGGAGGTGCAAGGGAAGAAGGCAGATATCTCTGAATCTGTGGTGCACACGGCCATGATGGGACTTCTTCTCATGACGAGCGAGGTAAAGTCGGCACGGAGGCGTGCAGACGCCGCGCATACTCTGACCCGTGTGATGCCATCTTAACGGTCGGCTAAATTCATGTTGCATTTGAGCAAAGGAATGTGCAGCGATCACGGATCCGTTCTGGAAATCCAAATGCTGCAAACTGGGCTGGAAGCACGAGCCGGGCCATATTGTGTCCGTTTGTGGGTGGCTTTAGGACGTGGAGTTGCAGATTAGCAGCTGAGGGCAACATCAGGGACTAATGCTTAGAGTGTGCAGAGCTACGCGCATGTTGATTACACCATGAACATTTAGTCCATTAGCATTATACATCACTGTGTACACCAGCGCACAACGCTTCCTTTTTAAGAGTCTAGTTAATTGCAGCACGTGTGCTGTGTACTCGCCACTCAGCGGGTTGCAGCATGTGGGCTGTGTACTCGCCACTCAGCGGCTTGCAGCATGTCTGCTGTGTACTCGCCACTCAGGGGTTGCAGAGTGGGCTGTCTACTCGCATCAGAGGCTTGCAGCATGTCTGCTGTGTACTCGCCACTCAGCGGGTTGCAGCATGTGGGCTGTGTACTCGCCACTCAGCGGGTTGCAGCATGTGGGCTGTGTACTCGCCACTCAGCGGGTTGCAGCATGTGGGCTGTGTACTCGCCACTCAGAGGGGTGGTGGTTGACGCATTGTGGGCTGGTGTACTCGCACTCAGCGGGTTGCAGCATGTGGGCTGTGTACTCGCCACTCAGCGGGTCTAGTGAAGAGTGCGGTTGGTGGCTGGTTTTGTTCCTGCTTAGGACGTTAGTTAAATAAACACTCTCTTTACATGAACCTAATGCAATGAAACTGGTTGACACAGACCTGCTGCTCCGAGATTACTCATTGAGCAACACCCAGACAGCGCAGCTTCCAACCCAGAGGTGGTCAACACCATTCCTCAAGGGCCAACCAAGAGGTTAGGTTTTCAGGGTATCCCTGCTTCAGCACAGGTGGCTCAATCAGTGGCTCAGTCTTCAACTAGCCACTGATTGAGCCACCTGTGCTGAAGCTGGGATATCCTGAAAACGTCACCTGTTGGTGGCCCTTGAGGAATGGGGTTGCCCGCCCCTGTTTCAACCGGTCCCCACTATGTGTTGATGTGTTTGTAGCCGGTCAGAAAGGATCGCAGTATAAACGTGACCGTATTCTCTCCGCGTAATAAAACCCTTATTGTACTAAATGTTTCCCCCTCTCTTGGTTCCGTAGCCTCCGTACATTCCAGTTCTGGGCTCGGGGCGCGTGGGACTGCGAAATTTAGGGAACACGGTGAGTTTTATGTCCTGTCTCTTCTCGGCGTGCTCTGCCGGCGACGTTATTAACCTGTTCTCTGCCAGAAAGGAGTCCTCGTCTGCCCAGCTCACCGCCGCTGTCCCTCTCTGACGCCATCCAATGTTACTTGTGGTTTTCTAACAAGTGTGAAACGTGTTAATTCAGATTGTATCCACATTACGGTGGGCAGGGGACGTTATCTCCTGTGTTCACTGCGCTGAAGATGCCGAGTTGCTTCCTCTGTAACTTTATTCATACCTTGAGCCATTGGAAGGTCTCGGCTGTGTCCTCCTGCTCACTCTGTGTGTCCTTTCCTGATATTGTCTTGCATACAAACCTTGCACCATTTCAGTTGATCTTCATTGTGTCCCCCTGGAGATGTTGAACTAGTAGTGAACATAATGAGGTCTTCACAGCCGACCATCTCTGGTCTAAATAATTCTTTAGACTGTTGTCCTAACTCCCTTCCCAGTCTCGGCGTTGTTGTGTCTTGTGGTCCGCTGCTGTCTGACCGCAGTGTCTGTTGTGGGTCACCTTGCAGTGCTTCATGAACGCCGTCCTTCAGTGTCTGAGCAGCACCAAACCCCTGCGGGACTATATCCTCCGGCAAGAGCATCGGCACGAGCAGCCTGGAACCTTCAGGTCGCAGCATGAACTCACAGAGGGTACGTCCAGGGGAGACCCCTTGTTGCTAGACAGCCGTGGCACCGAGCCCTTGAACCATGTCACCTAGTGCCTCAGACTAACCAAATGGGTTTCCGGACTAACTCTGTCATTTGAATGTATTAGCGATTGCAGGATTTAGCATTTCATTTAAAATAACACAGAAAAATAGGAATTTACCATGATAATCATGGTGATAACCGTATGGACGCATCTTAAATGTACAATCTATTAGTACTGTAATTATTTATTTCATCGCTGTTTTGCAACTGTTTCTCTGGCAGCGTAAGGGTTAATAAACTTTTACTGATAAACCGGATGGAGGCCACAAACCATTGGATTTAATATTTAGATGTTTGTTGTGGGAAATATGGGATTAACCCTTGTTGTTTTCTATGTTGCTGTCGGTATACTCGCTGCTGAATATGGCAGTGTACACAGGATTGGTGTGTGTATCTTAGAGATGTCGCGTGCGGACCACATTATTGAAACCTCTTCTCTCTCGTTTTCAGCCTTCGCCGTGGTTATTGCCTCCTTGTGGAGTCCCGACGCTTCGGACGCCGTAAACCCAGCGCGGTTTAAAGTGGTCTTTCAGAAATACGTCCCGTCTTTCACGGGTTACAGGTGAGGGAGATTCTCTGGGCTCCTGCGGGTACGGGCCCACATGTAATCCTCTAATCTCGCAAGCTGCTGTCAGCACAGAGCCGTGACACAGAAAGAGGAGGCTCAGAGCAGAAAGGAAGCACGTGGGATGGGCATAATGTGTGTGTGTGTGTGTGTGTGTGTGTGTGTGTGTGTGTGTGTGTATGTATATATTCTATAATAGATATTAGTTGGTTATACGTTACCGTTCCAAGGATTGGTAAACAAGAGACAGCACTCAAAGTTGAAAATCAAAGTGTATTAGTGAAAGCAAAAATACATCCAGAAAACCAACGTTTCGGTCCTACAGAAGGGACCTTCCTCAGGGGGATACAAAAGGTATCCCCCTGAGGAAGGTCCCATTCTGTAGGACCGAAACGTTGGGGTTGGATGTATTTTTGCTTTCACTAATACACTTTGATTTTCAACTTGAGTGCTGTCTCTGTTTACCAATCCTTGGAACGGTAACGTATAACTACATTCTCTATATGGGACGTGCACCTGTGGCTTACCACACCTATTGGAGTGCCAACTGCCTTATCTGACTATATATATATATGTGTGTATGTATATGTATGTATATATATATATATATATATTTGAAAAAATAAATTCGTCCATCAAGTTCAACCTATGCTAAATTTAGATGAGATACTTTATCTTATATACGTACTTGCAGTTAGTTACTTGATCCAGAGGAAGGCAAACAAAAAACCCCAGTGACATATCATCCAATGATATCTCATATGGGGGAAAATAAATTCCTTCCTGACTCCAAAAATTGGCAATCGGATTAATCCCTGTATCAACATCCTTCCCATGTATACTTATTTGGTATATCCCTGTACAGGCATACCCCGCATTAACGTACGCAATGGGACCGGAGCATGTATGTAAAGCGAAAATGTACTTAAAGTGAAGCACTACCTTTTTTCCACTTATCGATGCATGTGCTGTACTGCAAACATCATATACGTGCATAACTGATGTAAATAATGCATGTGTAACAGGCTCTATAGTCTCCCCGCTTGCACACAGCTTCGGTACAGGTAGGGAGCCGGTATTGCTGTTCAGGACGTACTGACAGGCGCATGCGCGAGCTACCGTTTGACTATTGGGCGACATGTACTTACTCGCGAGTGTACTTAAAGTGAGTGTCCTTAAAGCGGGGTATGCCTGTATACCTTTCCTTTCTACAAAGATGTCCAATCTTTTTTTGAAGATATCTATTGTATCTGCCATCACAGTCTCCATGGGTAATGAATCCCACATTGTAACTGCCCTTGCTGTAAAAAAAACAAAACCTTTCCTTTGTTGCTGGTGAAATCTCCTTGCCTCCAACCTAAGGAGATGCCCTTGAGTCCTTTGTACTGCCCTTGGGATGAATAATTCTTTTAAAAGCTTCTTGTACTGTCCCCGAATATATTTGTATATAGTTATCATATCCCCTCTTTTCTAATGTAAATAAATCTAATTTAGCTAGCCTCTCCTCATAAATCAGATTATGCATCCCCTATATTATTTCAGTGACTCTCTGCACTTTTTCTGGTTCCATAACGTCTTTTCTAAGTAGTGGTGCCCAAAACTGTACTCCTTGTACGCCAGAAAGTGTTGTGGGTGGCTGACTTCTCCGAAGGATGAAACCAACAGCGCTGTAGAATGAAAGCCGCTTAAAGAGGCACTCTTTGTTTGAATTAGGGTTTCTCCGGAGCTGAACCATGTTCATTTCAGCTCCAGAGACCCCTGCTTCCCGAGATACCCCCATAGGGGGTGCCAGTAGCTGCTCAGACGGGGCTATCAATATGGCGGCCTAAATGTCCTGCGGGCCAATAAGCCGGCTTCCTATTGGCCCACGTGACGCAGAGGCTTTAAACTGCACAGAGATACGGGCAGCAGGGGGTCCCCGGAGCTGAAGGGAGAACTGTGTTACCAGGAGTACTCCTTTAAGGGCTTAGATACCAAGCTTCTAATATGTTTGCCTTAACCAGGACTTGGGCGGCCATTTTCCCCGTGTGTAAGAATGTTGCGTTTCCCCCGGAGCCCTCGGGTGCAAACGTTCTAACGATAACCCAGAAACAGAAGCAATTAGTGATTGAAACCCCCTTTATAATATGGCAAGTATTCTCTACCTATATAACGCACCCTAAAACCTTCCCCGAATCGCTGACGGGCACAGACAGCATCTTCGCAACAAAGTCTCCATGGAAAGACCCCACGCCAAATTGATTTTTTTTTTTTTTCTTCGATCTGGCAGAACAGCTTTTTGTGACGCTAGATACCGTTTTCTTAGAAAAAACAGGGATTGCTGGAGCGCAAAAGTATATAATATAACAGCGGTGCGCCCAGGGGGGGCGCGAGACTGCCTGCGGGGGAGTGCCTGCCGAAGGCACTTAAATTAAGTGCCGGGGGAGATGCAGGGACTCTGCAAAACCTTTACTTACCTTGGCTCCACACGTGTCGCCATGGCAACGCGGCGAGGTCATGTCCCATTGCTATGGCAACGTGACGTCATGACGCCGGAGCCAAGGTGAGTGGGGGGCGCAGGGGTGAGGTGACCGCCGGCAGGGGGGCGCAGGGAAAAAAGTTTGCGCCCCCCTGTAATATAATATACCAATCGTGATATTGTGTGACATTCGTGAAGAAAATGTCTCATTCCATGAACTCCTATACAGTCATTATATGGTGTATCTGCCATGCAGTTTTCTTGCTTTTGTTCCTCGCTGTAATGTGGGGCCCAGCGCTCGCTCAGACGGAGAAACCAAACATCGTGCAGATGGTACAAAATAATTATATTATAAGAAACGGGAATCTGGGGGCGATCCCGCTCACATTTGTTAAGATAACCACACGCATGTAGTGCACATCGCACAGCAGGAACCGAGCCGGCCGGAGCTCCGACTCGGACCTCCACGCTCCAGGAATCCTCGTGTCTGACATCACTTCCGGTTCCGCTCGGTGCCACGATCTCTGCCTACCTGCATGCACAATAGCTTACAGCAGGCTCTGTACCTCTCCCTAAGGCCTCGTTCAGGGTGCAGGCTTCGGAGGGAGGGCGTGCGGCCGTGGGATACAATGTATTTAAAGTGAACTGTGGTTGTCAGGGTAGCAGCTACCCTGTCTCCGAAGTAGGGAGTTGACGCTGGCTACAGTTTCAATAAACAAAAAAATCGTTTTTTGAAGCTGCAGCAGCGTCACTGGGACCTCGGCAGCCAATGAAATCATTCTTGAGAATGATTTCAAGACTGCAACTTGGAATCCCTTAGCTGAGGTCTGTAGCCCCGCCCCCTCAACTCCTGAAAAAGTCTGCTGGGAGGATGAACACACATCGCCCAGCAGACTGCCGCCCGCCCTCCCGAACGCCCGCCCTCCAACTCCTGACTCTGGCACCCTGAACGAGGCCTAAGACTCAACGCGTTTTGCCTGATTCAGGCTTCCTCAGGAGCCAGTGTTCACTGGTCCACACTGCCAGAAGTTATATAGTGCTGTCCATCATAATAGTAATCCGTTAAATAATTAAACAATCACTTGTTTCTAATGGACTACAACGTTGTACCATATGTCTGTCAGGGGATATGATTTACCTTTCTATATAAGATTGCATTCACACACACACACACACACACACACACACACACACACACCACACAACACCACACACACACAACACACACACACACACACACACACACACACTTGTGTAAATAAAATACATTAAATAATGTATTTAAATACAATGAATAATAATAAACCTATAAACGGCGTATATTAATCCAAATACTAAGTTTTCTTAGAGTAAGTTTCTGTCGGTTAGGTTGGCCTCCCACTTCAGAGACCAACAATGAAGAGTTGCACACCAAAGGGTACCGGTGTGAAGTCGTTTAAGCAACCAACATTTCACTCCTTACACAGGACCTTTCTCCTACTTCAGAGGCCAGTGAGATAGCCACGTGGCTGTAGGATACAAGGTATATGTCTGCATTGATGTTTTGACTTCCCTGCAGCCAGCAAGACGCTCAGGAGTTCCTCAAGTTCTTCATGGACCGAATTCACGTTGAAATCAACAGGAAGTGCAGAAAAACTCCCAGCATCCTCTCTGACACCAAACGCACAATGGCACTGGAGCCTCAAGACTCTCTCAGGTAACGAGTGCGAATCGGTGATGCAGGAGAAGGGGGGGGGGGGGTAGGTCTGGCGGTTTTGGGGGGCAGGAATATCATACCACGAGCAACACTCCGAATCATCAGCAGGCTGGCGGCGACACAAGTACTGCTAATCCAAGCCAAAAGTAGAGATTGGAGGGGAGTCGGGCAACCCATGTTATCTTGTAATGCAGGGGCTCAATTCCAGTCCTCAAAACCCCCCCCAACAGGTCAGGTTTCCAGGATATCCCTGTTTCAGCACAGGTGGCTTTGACAGCCACTGATTGAGCTACCTGTGCTGAAGCAGGGATATCCTTAAAATCTGACCTGTTTGGGGCGTCTTAAGGACTGGAGTTCAGCCTCCCTGCAAATGCATAGGAGGAGGTAGTGAGGAAGGGCATGTTACTATTGTGATCTTAGTAATGGAGGGGGAGGGGAGACCATGTCTATTTTAACATGTAATGCTAACAAGCCTTGTGACACACGTGTGTCTGCTTAGGGCGGTCCATGTAAGTCACATGTCCTCTCCCACCTGTCACCTTTCTGTCAGTGACGAGGGACGAGCCAATCAGATGTGGAAGCGTTACCTGGAGAGAGAGGACAGTAAAATAGTAGGTGAGTGTTAGAGGCTAGTCTCATTTTATTGGACCACTTTACAAACAAAGCGTATAGACCCGGAGTGGCCAACTCCAGTTCTCAGGGGCCACCCCCACACACATGTTGGGTGAATACTGATAGACAGACCGTTTGAAAACGGAAGACAGTCATGGGTATGATGGTAATGAATCAGAAATAATATCACCATATGAGTGTCCCGCGCTTCCGTTCAAGGTATCCGTCAGTCCTCCATAGTAAGGCCACAAAAGGATTAAGGCCAGCAAGCCCCCGTCACCATCCTGGACAAGCAAAATTGCCAATGTGAGTGGGAAGAAAGGCTGTAGTCAGCCATGCGACTGTGTCCCCGTTAGGAAACTCCGACAGCTGTTTCACCACACGGGCTTCATCCGGGAGTGTGATTGCTGTTGCGAGTAGCAGATTTAAAGCGCCGCGCATACGATGACGTCACAGACCGGCACCTTTCATTGGACAAATGGATCGTGGTGTCAGGTAGCATCATGAGCTATGGCTAAAGCGCCAAATGCTCATAGAGGTGCAGGACAGATTATTTCCATGTTCCCTACAATTGAGAACTATTGATTAATCTGAAGTGGCAGAGTTATTTATAATCAGCAGATCGCCACGTAGCGCCGATGACAGGTGTCGCACGCAACCAGTTCCAGCAGCAACTGCGCTAACATGGCCGTGAACACCGGGTCAGGCTGCGATACCTCGCATCGACACTTAGTACATATGTCGCACGATTTACTAAGCGATGCTATTCCAGAAGGCCCAGATGGCAGCATACGGCCCATTCAAATTGAGTTTTTTTCCTGGTGCACCGCTTAGAAAAAAGGCCCCATTGTGAATGAGCTGGGATGCTCCTTTTTGTATTATTACAGGCTGGGCTTTAAAGGGAAGGGATCAATAAATTAGTTCAGGGGGACATGGGATGCATTGCGTGCCACCTGTTATAGGGCAGGGGGGAATTAGTATTACTGGGACAGGGCATGTAGCTGAGACTCGCGCAGCAGGAAGCAGTCAGCCTGAGACCTGATAGAGGTTGCAAGTGCTTTTAAATAGGGATGCCATCCCATCTCCCGTCCCCGCTCCATCTCCTGTTCGTGCCCGTCTGTCCGTCCTGACCGCGTGTTACATTCCTCCCGCCAGATCTGTTTGTCGGCCAGTTGAAGAGCTGCCTTAAGTGCCAGTCCTGCGGATACCGCTCGCCCACATTTGAGGTTTTCTGCGATCTGTCTCTTCCCATCCCCAAGGTACGGTTTGTTTTCGTGCTGAGTGTTCTGGACCTGCACGGGCGGACCCGTCTCCAGAATAGCAGTCGCGCTAAGCGCCCCTGCACTGTAGGGTTTGAAGTTCCTTCTCAAAACGAATATGCAAATTACAGTCACACAATTGGCTCTGATGAGGGAAATGTTTAAAACTCGGTCTTTGTGAATTTAAAGCATTGCACTCAACCTGGTACACTGTATAGTAACACGGAGTATCTATATACAGCCCCAGCCCGCTATAATCCTCTTCTTTTGTGGATTAGAATTTAACGGTCATAAAACACAGCCCCCCTGTCCCCCTCATGTCTGCAAAGGGGGTTTAGCCTCACGCTGACACAGCGATAATACACTGCATGTCTTTCTGTGCAGAACATATGGGTTGGGCCGCAGAAGTCGACAGTGCTATCTGGAGAGCCTCAATACAAACTTTTCTCAGTCTGTTCTTGGGGCATGTGCAGTCGTACTAAGTATTGCTGTAGCTTGGCACAGCCTCAAATAAGTCAAATCATCACTAGATCATTTGGTCACTGTAACTCGAGCCCTGCAGCGGTCCGATCTTAGGAACTTACAATCTAATGTTGCTGTTGCTGGCTTCCTCTCTCTCTCTCTGCAGAAAGGATTCACCGGAGGGAAGGTTTCACTTCTCGACTGTTTTAGCCTCTTCACAAAGGAGGAAGAACTGAACTCCGAGAATGCCCCGGTGAGAGACCCCGGGGAGGAGAGGACCTGCCGCGTGAGAGAGGGGGAATTACATCCAGTACAAGGAGAGCGATTCTGTCTGAGCAAACTTGGCATTAGGCAACACTCCCAACCCTCCTAATGTGAAGGGGCAGCCCCTCCTAGGATGATTGAAATATGACTTAGGAGGGACGGCTCCTTTACATTAGGGGGGTTGTGTGTGTTTAATACAGTAGGTAAAAAGGCAATCTAAGCAGGCTATATATCTATCTTTCTTTTTAAGCTGGGTGGTCTTAACAGCTGAACCCAACTAATTTCAGCTCCGGGGACCCCCTGCTTCCGGAGATACCGACCCCCATAGTTGGTGCAGGTAGCCGCTCTCGGCTAGCAGGATTCACGTTATGGCGATGTTTCAAAGCCCGTGCCCTGCGGGCCAATAAGAAGCTGTGACATCAGGTTCAGCTTCCTATTGGCCCGCGTGATGCGGGAGCTTTAAAATTTAAACCCAGCTAGCTCAGCCACCGCGGCTACCGGTACCCACTACGGAGGCAAGCACCTCCGGAAACCAGGGGACCCCCGAGCTGACATTAACAGGGTTCAGCTCTGTCAAAAGAAGAATGTAGTATTAAAAAGGCGCCGGCAGGTAAAGGATATATCCACCAACAGGAAGAACCGAAATGGATTCCAGGCTGTAGAGATGTGCTTAAAAGAAATATAAAAAGACACAAAACATAGTGTAATACTGTAAATGTAAGAGACAAACAACATATATTATACACAACTACTAAATTAATATATATCAGCTGAGATCATAGGTGATAAGGATTGTAAAAAACATTTAATAAAACTGATTAAAAACACTGGACATAAAAAACATATACAAATAATTATAAACAAATATAATCATATATTAGGACAATCGATATGGGACCGGTATTCAGCAACACCAGATGAACTGCCCACTCACCGGACGAAAGATAAAAGCAGGCGGTGGATATATCTGAGAGTATCCCCTCTCTTTTCAGCTCACACAGCTACTGCACCGGATCAGGGCCAGGAAGATGGTTGCACACGCCAGCCTGCGTGTGTTCACTCTCCCTTGGCGCTCATTTCTCCTTGCAGCTGGTGGCAGATTCACCGCAGCAGATTCGTGCTGATCTTGTGATGAGTTTGAGCTGATGAACAGCTGATTCGTCTCGGCACTGGGAACAGCTCAGGCGTAGCGATCCAGGTCCCACCAAATTAACCCTACGCGTTTCGAGAGCGAGCTGCTCTCTTCTTCAGGGGTTCTCTTACATTTACAGTATTACACTATGTTTTGTGTCTTTTTATATTTCTTTTAAGCACATCTCTACAGCCTGGAATCCATTTCGGTTCTTCCTGTTGGTGGATATATCCTTTACCTGCCGGCGCCTTTTTAATACTACATTCTTCTTTTGTCATTGTTATCTGACCAGGGGGTCAGTTTTAGTATTTAGGCAGCCCCCTATGTGAGGGTTATTTCTCATAAAAGGGTTAATATTTCTTATATAGTTAGCGCTACCTATCCTGTGTTTGTAGGGTCCAGCTCTGTGTAAAAATAATAATAATAATAATCGCCCCCCGGATCGCCCCTTTAAAAAAAAAAAAAAAACAACTTTGGAGGATTTTCCGATCTTTAGTGTATGTTAGTGAATGTTTTCAGTCCTGAAAGCTGGAGAGGAATTATCGCCTGTTTGTTTGGTGATTTTTGCCATCATTAGTCGGAGAGAGAAACAAAAGTTGCTGCTCTTTTTGAATTCAGCGACTCCGGAGAAAAAGGGATATTTGTCATTTATACAGGACGCCGATATCCAAGACTAAATCTTTCTAAGGAAACCAATTACACAAAGTTGTTTACATGTAATTGTTTATTTTAACAACAAATGCTTTAGATGTCTAACAGTTTTTTGCTTCTTTTCTTATTATTTATATTTTTTAGTAGAGAAGTTTTCACATTTCTTGGGGTACAAAAAGCAAAAAAAAAAAGTGTATTTTTTAACAAGCAAAACAGATGTTTGACCGTGCGTTGGTAACACCGCGGATGGGGGCGGGCTGCGCTGGGAGAACTCTCCCTTTGCGCTGGGTGTTACACAGGAAGTGCGAGATGTGTAAAGAATAACACCCAGCTTCTACCTCCCAGATCTGTGATCGCTGCCGGCAAAGGACCAAGAGCACCAAAAAACTCACCATCCAGCGTTTCCCCCGCATCCTCGTGCTGCGTATCCTTTCCGCTTTGGTTATTATCTGCACCTTGAACGCCCCAAAGAGCATTACATGTATACTCTGACGTGTTGTTACCGGACCGAACACGCCAATGAGCCAAAGGTCCTTCACGCTTGGCTGTCAAGCATCCAACATTCCTAAACGCTCTACTTCCAGCGGGGCGGTGGGATGGTGGTGGAGGAATGGTGGTGACGTGGCGGAGGGATGGTGGTGGAGGAATGGTGGTGACGTGGCGGTGGGATGGTGGTGGAGGAATGGTGGTGACGTGGCGGTGGGATGGTGGTGGAGGAATGGTTTTGACGTGGCGGAGGGATGGTGATGAGACCTTTGGGAGAAGGGGGGAGGTTGGAATGATGGGAGGGGGGGATGGGGGTCAATACCTTTTATTGACTCAAGTTGGGTTAGCTTTTGGGCTCTAGGTGTTGTGTAGTTTTTAACCCTTTGTGTGCCCTAAGACGCAGTCACTAAGTCATGGGGTCTGACACATTGCAGTGGCCCCATGACACCGTGGCTACTCCGTGCCCAAGGAGCTCTTGTTTTTCAGGTTGGATCGCGTTCTGCGTTCCCTGGGAGCACAGGACGCGACCGGCAGTGAAGGGCAATGGAAGAGGACTCTTTCCCCCAGCTATCTCTCTCCCATTGCTACCTTTGGCGGGAGGAGATTTTAAGAGGAGCTGTGGCAGCAGACACCGGAAGTTATAAACACTTCCGGGTGAGACTGCTAGAGGGCGCTCCTCTCCTGCATGGCCGATTCCTCTACCGGCTTCTGTTTGCCGGGGCCACATACCATCTTCCCCCGCCTGTCTCTACAGGGGGGGGGGGAAGTAAGCGGGGCCCCCAGGCTTTAGCTACTCTGCATACTACACTCCCTCCTCTCCTACTCATCTCATCTGTCTTGAAACGGCAAACAGGAAAAGCAATAGGGAGGGCATGATGAGATGCAGGGTGAGAAAGGTAGGAGGACAGAGGTCCCAAGTATTGGAGGATGAGAAGAGGAGTGGAAAGATCAGGTGTATAAATCAGGCCTGGGAGGGCAGTGTAGTCCTGAAAGTGATATAGAAAGCCAAGTTCTCACAGTTGCAGGGCTGATGATGAAGGGCATAGTCCAATTCTTGTATTTTTCACCTCCAATTTGAACTCCACGGACACTTCATATGTGACACTTAAGATGTTACACAGCCAATGTCTCATTGACTGTCCCTGTGCGAGTGACCGGCCGCTCAGCCTATCACAGAGAGTGAGGGATGTGCATCTTCACTGGCTGTCTCTTGGTGAGTGGCAGGCTATTCAGCCTATCACAGAGGGATGTGCAGACATCCTTAGAGAAATGTGTATACATATAGATTTATTACACAGTGTAAATGCCAGGATGAAAAGCAAACATTATCGTAGAAGTGATGGGTTAATTCTTTAATGGATGGAATGATGTACAATAGGTCGAAGGATCCTCTGGTAGTACGGGGTTAATGATTTATGTAAATGGTCAATCCCCTTCTCCAGTTTCCCCCGCTCTCTGCGCAGTGTGCGATGTGCCTTAACTCGGCGGTGTGAAGACCTGAACAGATTCTCCACCACGAGGTTCTCCATCAAGAAATGTTCTGTCTTTGTGGACTTCCCACTGCAGAGGCTAAACCTCAAGGAGTTCGCCAGCGAAAAGGCCGGTGAGTTTCCCTTCCAGCTCCATTCTCCCAGACCCTTTCCCTTCAACACACAACGCTACAACCACCTCCAGCTGGAAACGTCTGTGTTTTACTGACTCGTAGGCTCCTATTTAACATGCTGTGAAACCTCTTACCTGTGCTGGAGAAGACGGCAGCTCCTTTGAAATAATTGGGACTAAAATATTCTACAACACGGGGCAACGGCTTTACAGCATATTAAGAGCCAACGGCTAATTACAGAGGCTTGCTACAGTGGTGTGCAGACCGATCTGGCAGCAATGGAGTCAAAATATTAAGTGTATGATATGACATAAAATTCAGAGTGATCTTTGAGTTGCTACTGAGGCGTCTCCTTGTGATGGCGTCTCCTGAGGACATCCCCATATAAAAAGGAAAGTTGCATCTCTAGAAACCAGTGTCAAGGTCTCATGTGGCAGGATTAAGGAGAAGTCGGTAAACTGCTTAGCGTGCGTGCGGTTATTTTGCCAGGAGCTCAGAAATAGCCCTGGATTACAAGACAAGGTCACATGCAGACTTCAGAGTACAGGAGTCTGAGGTCTACCTTAGAAATATCTCGCAGCACAAGATTCTGAGCAAGGCGGGAACCCCCTCCCCGAATCCTGCTACAAACACTCGTCACAGGAGTAGCTGCCGCTAATTATATCATGTTACAAATGTGTGCCTTGGATTATACGATTTGTAGTGTAAATGATACCCGTTATCGCAATACGCACTGGCAATACTTTTTAAAATTAGATTATTATTTTTTTTAAACCTTTTTTTGAGCTTATTTAAAAAGGATTTGGGACTTCTATTATGAAAAGGGATGGAATAAGAGTAAACTGCTTGATCTATTAACTTGCGCTTTATAAAACTGTAACAAAGGCAGAAATTATATTAATAGGCAGAAGAGTTTAAAAGTGATTGTTTCCTGGAAGAAAATAGGTAAGCGAGCCTCTAGCTTACATTCAAGCAGAATTATGTAAGTGGCTGTGACTAAGAAGCGAGAGGAAAAAAAACATTTCACCTAAGTCTGGCAAACCAAGGGATCCATGCCAGACTGGTGTTTCTAATGTGAATACCCATAATTCACTCGCTAAACTGCCTATTATAAAGTATCATAGGGGTAACACTCTGTAAAAGGATATAACCCAGGGGTGGCCAACTCCAGTCCTCAAGGGTCACCAACTGGTCATGGTATCCCTGCTTCAGCACAGGTGGGTCAGTCAATGACTGAGCCACTTATTGAGCCACTTGTGCTGAAGCAGGGATATTCTTAAAACCTGACCTGTTGGTGGCCCTCAAGTACTGGAGTTGGCCACACTTGATGTAACCTCTTGGCAAGATCTTATTTGCTCTGGCACTGAAGGGGTCAATAAGTTTGTTTGCGTTCTCCCTCTTGTTACAGGGAGCCCTGTGTATAACCTGTACGCACTGTGCAATCACTCGGGCAGTGTCCACTACGGTCATTACACAGCCTACTGCAAAGACCAGTCTGGCTGGCAAGCCTACAATGACTCACGGTGAGGACGAGTAGACGTCTCCGGGGATGGAGTGGGTAAACGGGGCTTTGTGTATATGTCCTTCTACAGGTGTGGCATTGAGTAACAAGAGTCTAAGCATCATATAAAACGCAGAGGAGGGATGTGAATCCGTGCCCTGTGATCGAACACTCACACCTTTCTCTAACATCTCATTATTGCGTTCGTTTTTCATTTACTTCTAGTAGGGTGGTAACTAGGCACTTCCCCCTTGCTCCTGGATTAATTGCCCTTTCCTTTTAACCTTCAGAGTGTCTCCAATCAGTGAAAGTCAGATTCCGTCCAGCGAGGGCTACGTTCTGTTCTATGAACTAGAAGATGCGTGTTGGAAGAAATAACCGCGCTCGTTAAGACAACGGACATTCTATGGGGATTCTGCCTGTCCCATGCTCTGCTGCCGGTCACCCCTTCCAGGAAGTGACATCACAAGGTCCTGCTGTTTCAAGCATGTTTCTTTTTTTTTTTCTTATGAGTGACCCTGCATGTCACAGGACCTCTCCAACACCACCAGGAGTAACATGGTAGGGACAAAGGTCTGGGGTGATGGAGCTGGCTCACGGTTCCAAAGGCAGCGGAGAAACTAAAGCAATAAACATTTATCTACTGATATTTATTTGATGTTTTTACCAACTCTTATTTGAAACCAGTAAATTAAGCAAGACCCACACAAAGCATTGTTTGTGTCAGTGTCTAAATGATAACCTGCAGCAAATATGAACTGTGAATCAGAGACACAAGATTGTCACTTGACCGCTGGGAACAAACAGATGAAGCTGCTATAGACACCTCTCCCACTGCCCTGCTTGGATATCTAGATTATCATCAAGGCAGCGTTGGTGATGGACACCCTCACACACCTCTTTGTCCCCAGAACCTGTTCCAGTTCCATGTTCACGTATACAAATGTCACCCTGCCCTCCTGGTGAGGGTACCCTTCTTTTTGATAAGTGCTCAAGGCTTTTATGGACCCTGTGACTTGTACCCACAGTCTTTCACTGGATCATCCTCCACGTTGGACTTGGATGAGTGGGGTTAATAGCTGTGAGGAATGGGGGAGCATAGTTACAAGGACAGATTTGGGTCAAAGTACACCTCTGGAAACTGACCTATCAGGCAATAAGGCACCTTCAGGATTGGTGACGTCATTAGGCCAGCTGAGCCCAAGGGGAGGGGGGGGGGAATTGGCTAATGACTGTAGGATACATTAACTTTATACTGTAGATCTAATTGGGGAATATATTTACATATTGTTCCAACCGACTAACATTTTGGAAAAAATGTTCCCTCCACTCACCCTGCAAAAAAAAAAAAAACTTTTATGAAAGCTTTGTTCTTTTAAAAATATACAGAAAACTTTTAATTATAAATATTTAAAGATGTTTTGTACATACGGCAATAGCTTGTGGAAATGCTGCTTTTGTTAAAACATGATGGAATTATAAATATACTAACTTTTACCAATAAATTTACTAAAAAATGAAACATGCTGTAATTTTGTGCATTTATTATATAATAACTTTATTTCATATAGTGCTTTTCTCCCAATGGGACACAGAGCGCGTCACAATGACAGTATAGTGCGCTGTACGCAGCACAGAGGAATGTTACAGATACATGTCCCTGCCCCGTGGAGCTTACAATCTATGATTTTTGTGCCTGAGACACAGGGAGATAAAGTGACTTGCCCAAGGTCACAAGGAGACGACACGGGGGAATTGAGCCTGGTTCCCCTGCTACACACTGTGTCATTATCAGTCAGTGTCTTTACTCGCCGAGTCTGTACTCACCGAGTGCTTAGCTTGTACTCACCGAGTGCCGAGCCTGTACTCGCCGAGCCTGTACTCGCCGAGCCTTGACTCGCCGAGCCTTTACTCGCCGAGCCTTTACTCACTGAGTACTGAGCTTGTACTCGCCGCGCCTTTTACTCACTGAGCCTTTACTCGCCGCGCCTTTCCTTCCCCCGCCTTTACTCACTGAGCCTCCCATTCTCCCTTATATAAGCAAAGTGATTACAGAAAATGGATTCCTTGTGTCTTATCTGAAAGTAGAGATGTACTTTTGCCAGATCGCGTGCAATATATACTGTACTAATGTTTCCACTGAATGCTATGGAAACCGTGATATTGGGAGTTGTGTTGGAGACAGTATCACATGTTGCATCAGTACAGCATGACCTTCCATTGTTCAGTGACTGAGGAAATGGACTTTAATAGGCACCTGCGTCCCAATGAGATTGTCACTCACGGGGTGACCTCATCAATAGACATGGCCTCTACCAGGACCGAAGAGACCTGTGGTTATACAAGGCGTTCCCTACACCTGCAGAAGCATATACAGTGGGGCCCTGCATCCATGGCATTATGGCACAGACAGAAGGGAAAAACAAACAGAACGATTCCTGTGCTCCTACCAATTAGGCAAAGATAAAATAATATTCTCATGAAAAAGGCTATTTGGTTAAACCCTTAGGCCAAAGCATTTGTAAGCCTGCATGCCACGTCAAGGCAACCCGTTTAATGCAGGTACCTACACTATACTGTATATACATGTAATAATTGTCCCATGGACTAGGGGAAAAAGTGTTAAATCCCATGGGACAATTATTACATATATATACAGTATAGTGTAGGTACCTGCATTAAACGGGTTGCCCTGCAGCAAACTTCTATAGGGAGGAGCGCTCTATTATGTACAGTTTCTCACTAATATTAGGCAATCCTTTTCCTTGCTGCATACTCCCATAGGGCATTTTAAATGTAGTATCTCTGAAACGTCATAGGGGTAGGTTTAAATGCTCATCTGCTTTGCATAGCAGTTACTGAGCCCCTACCAATTTTCCAATTAGTGCAGGTATATTACACCCCAGTGTCAGTCTGGACATCACCCTCCATTGAATGGTGGGTGAATGTGTAAGGCTGACAGAGAGATGTATATGTGTAAGTTGTATTATATTCACACCAGGGAATTTGTGCACCCTGATTACCTTTATAGCAAAGGTAGGTATGATACTGGCTTTAGCCAGATTTTAATTGCACTACTCACATAAGCTCATGCTTTATTTAACCCCTTTAGGGATTTAACACTTTTTTCACTAGCCCATGGGACAATTATTACATATATATATATATATACAGTATAGTGTAGGTACCTGCATTAAACGGGTTGCCTTGACCTGGCATGCAGGCTTACAAATGCTTTGGCCAAAGGGTTTAACCAAATACCCTTTTTCATGAGAATATTATTTTATCTTCGCCTAATTGGTAGGAGCGCAGGAATCGTTCTTTTTGTTTTTCTATATGTAAGGCCTATCTTTTTACCTGCAGCAAACTTCTATAGGGAGGAGCGCGGTATTATGTACAGTTTCTCACAGGCAGAAGGGAGGCAGCATGAATTAACGCTGATGTGGCAGGGAAAGGCAGAAGATCTAGGAGTTTATCCATCCCGGCTCACAAACCTGGAAGGGATGGGCACGTAGAGACCTTTCGTTCTGTTCCTTCCAGCCGATGGAGATGGTAACACAGACATTATAGGCGTCACAGTGATTAATGAACCAACTGCACATCACACATTGCTTCCTGTATCAGGACCAGCCAACGAGTCTTCTCCAGTTACAGCTCATACCACCGGGACCCGACCTGCTGCTGCATTCATTCAACATGCAATCTTCCAAAAAACTCGTTGAAAAAATTACAGGATATATAAACAATCTTAAAAATGTTCTAAGGTGTGTATAGTACACACACACACACACACACCCACCCACACCCGATTTGGGGGAATTCGTGAGTTTGATTCCTTTGAGTTTTGTTTAATGATCGTGGAACAAATATCTGACAGTAATACACTATATATCTCTATATAGATATATATCTATATTATAAAAAGATCACTTATGAGTACATTTACATGTCTTGGACAGGTGTGCAACTCTGCCTTTTACCATTATCACCTAGCATACAGTGCTTCCACTGCAGCAAGGGATTCTGGGAAATGACATGCAAATGAGCACACCGTGTCACCTTTTAGCTTTTTTTTCCCCCAAATGTTTTTATTAGGCAAATCAACAACAAACATATATAATATAATGAACATAGCCTAATACAGAGACATTTTTTAATATGTGGGGGAAAGAATAGAAGAGAGCGTCGCCACGCTCAGCGAGGCCTCAGGGTCCCTTGAAACATCGAGAGAGAGGCTAGAAAAAGAAGGGGATAAAGAGACAGAAAACAGGGAGGGGGAGGGAGGGAGGAAAATGAGAGGGGGTGGGGCCTGATCTCTGCCCCTGCAACTGGGTGGCCCATTTATCCTGGATCCAGGGTCATGTCTGGGGGTATGAATGAACCCAGCTAGCTTCAACTCAGCCCTCTTTCCAAAGCACAACAAGTCCTGTATATTTCCTCCACTTTATTTAGGAAAGCAGCAATAAAAACAGGCACTTGTGGATGAGATGTTTGTGTTGGGGAAGTATATCTCTGTGGGTGCTTTGTAGTAAGGGCAGGTGAAAAGGATAAGGCCTTGCCAGTAGAGAGTTAACAGAAGGTACTCACTCCGCCAATGTTGAAAGGTAAAAGGAAGTGTGAGGGAATTCTGGGTAGCAGGATAGCCTGGGGACAGACCATCTGTGAGCAAGGCAGAGGGGGAGAGCATACTAGCCCATTCTGAGAGAGAGGCTGAGGTTGCTATAGCAACTCACTGACTATGTCTGAGTAAACAACATGTGTATCAAAATGTTGCCTTTTCACATGCAGCAAGCTGCTGGGACAGGGGAAATAACAGGCAGCTGAACTAGAGAGAAATTAATCCCATGAACTGCAAAGGGAGACAGAGAAATATGGAATCTGGTTCCAGGACACCATTTATCCATCGGTCCAGACCGGAGAACCATCATTACCCAGTTATTGGACCAGCCATGGTTCCCAGACTCCGTAGAAGGCTGTCATTTTTTGCTTGAGAAATGCTATTAATTTTTCCATTAGCATTACCTCATTGACCCTTCTTTTTATCATTTGCTTATAGGAGGGAGCAACTTTCTTCCAGGAAGCCTATACTGCACATCTTGCCGCTGTAAGAATGAAGGAGATTAACTTCCTCACTGGCCGGTCAATTCTTTCCATCGGCCTGGCCAGGAGGTAGGTCAGTGGATCAGTGAGGTCCGTAACCTCTTTTATTAATGTTTGGACGGTGAGCCAAAATTTCTCAATTTCTGGACATGTCCACCAAATGTGGGCCATGTCTCCCTTTTGTCCACAGCCTATCCAGCACAAGTCGGTTGTCAGAGGGTAGATTTGTTTTAATCTCACTGGGGTAAGATACCAGTGAAACAATATTTTATAAATATTTTCCTTTGTTGTGGTACATATGGAAGTTCCTGAGGCTGTTTCCCAAATATCCTCCCAATCCTCTCTTTCTATGACTATGTTTAGATCCGCAGCCCATTTGAGCATATAGTCGTGAACCGGGGGGTCCGCTGACGTCTCAATTTCAGCGTAGATCTTTGTTATTAGACCTTTTTGATGGACCCCGGTTTGACATAACTTTTCATAGCCCGTGAGAGGGGGAAATTCTGATTTTGGGAATATTTTTTGTACAAAATGTCTAATTTGGAGATATTTAAATGTGTCCAATTCTGGAATTTCGTCTTTGGAGCGTAAATCTTGGTAACTCAAGAACCTCCCTAGGCTCAGTAGGTCGGCAATCGTCCTGATCCCCTTCAATTTGAGTTGGTCGAATTGGTTAGTGTCGCACCCCGGAGGAAATTTGGGGTTATTGAAAATTGGCGTAAGCGGCGAGGATACGGAGGCGAGTTTGAATTTGGTTTTGGCTTTTGTCCATATCTCCCAAGTATGCTTCAGTTGACACAGCTTTTAAGCACAGCATGGGAATCCGATGCAAAGCCAGAGAAACCATTCACAGACATGTTTCAACACATACAGGCATACCCCGCATTAACGTACGCAATGGGACCGGAGCATGTATGTAAAGCGAAAAAGTACTTAAAGTGAAGCACTACCTTTTTCCCACTTATCGATGCATGTACTGTACTGCAATCGTCATATACGTGCATAACTGATGTAAATAATGCATTTGTAACAGACTCTATAGTCTCCCCGCTTGCGCACAGCTTCGGTACAGGTAGGGAGCCGGTATTGTTGTTCAGGACGTGATGACAGGCGCATGCGTGAGCTGCCGTTTACCTATTGGGCGATATGTACTTACTCGCGAGTGTACTTAAAGTGAGTGTACTTAAAGTGGGGTATGCCTGTATATATTACACATACACATACACTCGAGCCTCGAGGGATAAAAGTTCCTGTGAGGAGACAGCAGTCCCACTATAAAGACCTAGTTCTCTATGCCTGAAACAAAGACTCAGAAAGTGTGAGTGCAAACTCAGGAGATTGTAATTGGAGGTTTTATCTTGTATATAGCCATACTGAGCTATGTTCTTTCCTCGTGTCGTTTTATCTTTTCCATTCTATAATCTAAGCAGAATCCGTAACTCTCCATGCTTATAGAACTCCTACGAATCCGATTATCCAAAGTGCGTCTTCAAGAGCCGTCTACTGCGAGTGGCCAGCGTATATATTCATTGTCCCGTTTCAGCGAATTGTAAACACACTACGCCACAGAGTTTCACCCCCTTTTTTCATGTGTCTTCAACAGCCCTGAAAACCAGGACATCTGGTCGCCCTACCCACAGGGTCAATGTATTTACTAGACATCAAGTATCAAGGTACTTTTCAGCACTTGTAGGCCGCGTGCACCAGCACGGTGCTGGGAGTGGTGACATACCGAGTCACCAGACAAATACCTATAAGAACAAAGGAGACTTTTGGTATACATCCTTTGATCAAATAATGCCAAGCCTGCTAACCACGTCAAGGTCAGTCTCTTTAGCAGGTCCCTACGCTAAATGCAGGGATTCACTTTCTGTTTTGCACATTTGTTTGGCCATTTCCTTCACTAGCTGCATGCTCTTTACATGGAGAAACGCAGTGCTTATATATTTGTTTTACATTATTTGTTGGGCCGATTTTAATCCTTTGCAGCACGCTCCCAGAAGGCAACACTACTATGGTGTAATTGAATATATTTAGCCAATCACCTGCAACTGCTTATTGAGCAGTTTGTGGCAGGCCAGCCCCTCCTCTTCTAGGTATACAATCTCCTAGCAAGGTCCCCTTATTTCACTTCACTTACATGTGAGTATCTGTACTGGTATATACCAGTTTGTAACTGCACTAGGTTATATAAGCATATACTTTGATATTTTAACCCCTTCTGGGCTTATTTCACATAACACTAGTATGCATTAGCGTAGGGACCTGCTAAAGAGACTGACCTTGACGTGGTTAGCAGGCTTGGCATTATTTGATCAAAGGATGTATACCAAAAGTCTCCTTTTTTCTTATAGGTATTTACACCATACATATATTTATATTCCCCATTGATTGCTATCCCAAAGGGAGAAGCGCAGGGATTCACTTTCTGAAGTCATATGTTTGCATGTTAAATGCGTGAGATGTAAAACGCCCATTTAATTGGTTTCTCATTCGGGGCAGTTGCAGGCACAAATATCTATATATTTTTTCCATGCTGTGAATCTAATAGCCCCGTGCATTATCGGTACACGCAGATCCCCGGGTAACAAGGGTCTCATTTTCCGTTTTGCGCAGTCTGAATCTGCGTGCGATTTGTTGGAGCATCAATGGCAGGACGCCAATTAAACCATAAAAAAAAAACGAAACAGAGCGTAATCCTAGATGCCTTTCTGACATCTGACAACCCTAGGTTGTGCGCTCATGCACGTCTCAAGCACATTGCACCTTTCATTGTGTCCTGTATGTTTGGAGAAGCCGTCTGGCAACTCTACCTGTCAGTCACGGTTAAGACCGTAAATATCACAACTAGCTCGCAGTAAAACTGTAAATTATAGATGAAAACACGTGTTTATTTTGACTAACTCCTTAACTCTGTATCTTTACGTTGAAGCATCTTAATACTATTTTTGTGATGTTGTATTCTTTATGTACAAACTCCCTGGGGAGAGGAGCTGCCGTTATCCGACAAGAAGACACGGCAGCCCTCCGCCCGGCACAGACGTCATCACATTTATCACAGAGACGAAGAGTCACCCACAACAGGGGTGGTCAATGCCAGTCCTCAAGGGCCACCAACGGGTTAGGTTTTCAGGACACACGTGTGTGTGTGTGAGTATATATGTATATATATATATATTATATATATATGTGTGTGTGTATGTATGTATGTGTGTGTATATGTATTTACGTATGTATATATATATCAAATAAAAAGATCACTTGTGAGCACATTCACATGTCTTAGACAGGTCTGCAACCCGCCTTTCACCATTATCCCCAGCATAAAGTGCTCCCACTGCAGCAAGGGGTTCTGGGAAATGACATGCAAATGAGCTCACAAGTGATCTTTTTATTTGCTATATGCAATACAGTGGATGTTTCTTGTTGCCTTTTTCACCCACCATAACGTAAAACGTGATGGTAAACACTACAGTCTTGAAATTACAAAGCCAGCAGTACAACCAACTTCACACTGATGATACCCATTAAGGTTGAAACATGTCTGTGAATGGTTTCTCTGGCTTTGCATCTGATTCCCATGCTGTGCTTTAAAGCTGTGTTAGCAGCGAGCATTAGCTTATATTTATTTATAAAATATTTTACCAGGAAGTATTACAGTGAGAGTTACCTCTCGTTTTCAAGTATGTCCTGGGCACAGAGTTAAGACAAATAATACATGGTTACAAATACAGTTACATAAATGAACAGGGTATACATTATATACAAGATATTGCGTGCACAGTTAAAGAAAATATATATTATGGGCGAATGAGACAGTTACAGACCAGATTATGGGCTCCATGTAACAATGGTTTTTCAGACAAAAGGTGACACATTGTGGTCTCATTTGCATGTCATTTCCCAGAATCCCTTGCTGCAGTGGAAGCACTGTAAGTTGGGTGATAATGGTGAAAGGCAGGGTTGCAGACCTGTCTAAGACACGTGAATGTGCTCACAAGTGATCTTTTTATTTGCTACAGTATATGCAATCGGCAGTCAGAGATAGGGTGTACAGTAAGGGTGAGAGAAATAAACACCCCTTGATGGGTCTAAAGTTGGGGTGCATCCTCCAGTAGGATCCCTGAGATTAGGGAATCCCTGGAGGCTCTTCTAAAATGGGAAAGTCCTCCTTGGGGTCTGTTGATAAAAGGTGGTCTTGTATTGATACAGAAGGAGTGACCAACACTCTGCCCCAGTAACTGGACAGATTTAGGCGTTGTAAAGGTCACTCATGCGGACATGTGACTCCAGCATGTCCCAGGCATCACCAGGCCAACATGTGTCTGGAATTACTACAATAAAGAAACACAATGGGGAAGAACTCACATGCCCTGCCTGGTGATAGCTGTTACCTGCGGCACTGCCTGCAGCTACCAGGGGTGACATGCAGGACAAGGGGGAATTGTAGCAGGGACACACACACACACGTATAGATGGATATAGATGCATACACACATAGATGGATATAGATACACACACACGTATAGATGGATATAGATACACACACACGTATAGATGGATATAGATACACAACGTTATAGGATGGATATAGAATCACACACTTAGTAGCTGGATATAGATACACCACGTATAGATGGATATAAGTGCAACACACACAAAGATGGATATAGATATACACACCACACAACAAAGATAGAATGGATATAGATACACACACAAGTATAGATGGATATAGATACAACACAACATGTATAGAGGATATAGATACACACACACGTATAGATGATATAGATCACACACACGTATAGATGGAATAGATCACACACGTATAGATGCCGATATAGATACACACAACGTATAGATGGATATAGAACTCACACACACCTAACAGTGGATAGATCACACACCATATAGATGGATATAGATACTACACACCATACACAAATATAGATGATAATAGATACACACCACCACATAAAATAGATTATAGTACACACACCACACACACCCACACACACAAAAGTAAGCGATGGATTTATAGAACTCACACACACCACACACGGATAAGAAAATGGATAAATGAGGATACTACACAAACACTTACTAGATGGAATAGATACATTACACAACACTATAGAAGGTGGATATAGCAGTACACACCAACTAGAGATAGGGTCTAGACATAACACACACCCACACACACACACACACAAATTAGATGGATATAATACCACACGTTAGTGCATTAGATACACAATTGCCCTATATGGATAGAACACCAACACACGTATAGATGGATATAGAGAACACAACCGTAAGAGGGATATAGATACACCACACACTTTGAGAAATAGTCACAGTGATGGAATATTGATACACCCACACACGTATTAGATGGATATAGGTAACACACGTATAGATGATATGAATACAGTACACACACGTCTAGATGGATATAGTATACACCACATATAGCTGGATATAGATACCACACACGTATAAGGATTATAGATACAACACATAGATAGGATTAGATACATCACGAATTATAGATGGATAGTTAGATAAACAACACAACACACATATAGATGGATATAGATACATACATATAGATGCGATCTAGCTAAACACCACACACACTTATAGATGGATATAGATACACACACACACACACACACACACACACTTATAGATGGATATAGATACACACACACTTATAGATGGATATAGATACACACACACACACACACATACACACACATAGATGGATATAGATACACACAGATAGAGATGGATATAGATACACAGACGTATAGATGGATATAGATACACACACACACACACACACACACACACACACACACACACACACACACACACACACACACACATATAGATGGATATATATACACACACGTATAGATGGATATAGATACACACACACACACATATAGATGGATATAGATACACACACACACACACGTATAGATGGATATAGATACACACACACACACGTCTAGATGGATATAGATACATACATAAACACACATACACGTATAGATGGATATAGATACACACACACACACACTTATAGATGGATATAGATACACACACACTTATAGATGGATATAGATACACACACACGTATAGATGGATATAGATTCACACACACACACACACACGTATAGATGGATATAGATACTGTGACATAGTCCAAAGATGTTAGGCAGCTTTCTGCCCCATTTTAGAGCAGAAAGTGCAGGAATAGTTAATGATCCGTTCCACAGCTTCCCATTAACTCAGGCAGCTGGATGGAAAATCCAGACCACAGATTACAATGGCTCTAGTTCTCCCTCACCTGCTCTTCTAATCACATGCACAGGTATTTAGAGCAGAGAGGTTTAGCATTTCACTCTCTCTCCTTAGAGCCTGGAGGCTGGGGGTATCGCTGCTCCCCTGTTTCCAGTATCGGGGTTGATGGCCCCTCCACGTATCACAGTACCAGAGGATTTGCCTGGACCCCACGAACAGATAAGACAAAACAAATGGTTATTGCTGTTGCTAAAAGACTGTGCTGTATCTTGTGACCCTAAATGAGAGAGCATTGTTTTAAGCTGGGGAACCAGTTTAGTTGGCCAGCAGCTGTTAGAGAGACTAAGGGGCCTATGCAGAGAGCAGCGAATTTTAAAATTGGCGAATTTATTAAAAAGTAGCTTTTTTGGAGAGTTTTAATCTCCATATGCAGAGAAGTGCGAATTCTGCTATGTTTAACATGGATGCGTGTGGCGAGTTTAAATTGGCGAGATGCGCGCTTCAGAAATGTGTTAAAACAAATTCGCGCCTTTTTTTTCCCTTTGCAATGGCCGCGAGCGGCAGTTTTTTTTGGCGAGGCAAAACGGAGACAATCGCGCCATTTTATTGGCGCGAACAGCCGCTAGATGCCGTTCGCGCCTCTCTGCATACGGATATTTTTTAAACTGGCGAGATTGTGGTTCTCGCCAGCCGCGAGGCGAGTTTTACAAATAGAAAAGAAAAATTGGCGCGTTTTTCGGAAATCTCCATTTTCTGCTGTTTTCTGCGCGATTATCTCCAAAAAATGGCGAATTTCGAAAATTCGCTGCTCTCTGCATAGGCCCCTAATTCTGATGTGTAGTTAGATCCCTGAAAGGGATAGGATTTTGCTTATATGATTTTGGTTTTATTTCTTGAAATAACAGAGTGGGAAATATTGTAACACTGAAATGAGTGAACTGCTGAATGAAAGTATCTGAGTACCTCTAACCTTCACATGTTAAAGCTGCAGTACCTTACTTGGATGAAAATAAAGCAGGCAGAAGCCTGAGTTAAGCAGCATAATACTTTGCATGATCCTGTTTGTTGTATAATTAACCCTAGAAGACTGTGTCGGGAAGAACCCAGACAGACGTCAGCGCTACAAAAGAGGGGCGTTTGTCACAATACACATACACATGTATAGATGGATATAGATACACACACATATAGATGGATATAGATACACACACACACACGTATAGATGGATATAGATTCACACGCATATAGATGGATATAGATACACACACACATGTATAGATGGATATAGAACTCACACACACACGTATAGATGGATATAGAACTCACACACATATATAAATGGATATAGATACACACACATATAGATGGATATAGATACATACACACATACACACATAGATGGATATAGATACATACACACACAAACGTATAGATGGATATAGAACACACACACACACACACACACACATATAGATGGATATAGATACATACTGTACATACACGTATAGATGGATATAGATACACACAGTTTAGATGATATAGATACACACACAAGTATAGATGGATATAGATACACACACGTATAGATGGATATAGATACACACACAACACTAGTAGATGGAGATAGATACACACACAACAAGTATAGATGGATATAGATACACACACACGTATAGATGGATTATAGTACACACACACGTATAGAGGATATAGATCACAGATAGATGGATATAGATACACACACACACACGTATAGATGGATATAGATACACACACACACACACACACACACAACACACACAACGTATAGATGGATATAGATACACACACACACAGATGGATATAGATACACACGTATAGAGGATATAGATACACACACACACACACGTATAGATGGATATAGATACACACACATATAGATGGATATAGATACACACACACACACACGTATAGATGGATATACACACACACACATATAGATGGATATAGATACACACGTATAGATGGATATAGATACACACACACACACACACACACACACACACACACACACACACCACAACCAACACACACACACACGTATAGATGGATAGATATACCACCACACACACACACACTATAGATGATATAGATACACACACACATATAGATGGATATAGATACACACACGTATAGATGGATATAGATACACACACGTATACACCTGCTGTCTCTGTAAGTGTGAGGATTCTGGAGCCACGCCGCTCTCGGCGTGCTCCTCACTACCTTCAGCTCCATTTGGGGTCTCCCGCGGCACACGTGGACTC
>CM071574.1:74753557-74789594 GCA_036426205.1 Ascaphus truei
GTCGCTCGAGGTTATTTGTATGAATTTCCCCTGTCTCGGACGGCTGATTTGTGCAACCTGGTGGATGCCATTGTATTAGCTGTACATGTTTTGTATTCTTGGGGAAGTCTTTTTTCCATGCCCTGAGTGTGTGTTGGCGTGTGTGATTAGTCTTGCATCTCAATAATGCTTGTTTCTAGTTCGACAATTTATTGTCCGCTCTTTTGCTTTAAAATAGTATCTATTCTATGTTTTAGTATGTAGTTTTATATAATTGTGTCAACTTTGCCAGAGAAAACGGAGTAACTGTATATGAGAAGGAATGTATTAGGTTTTGGGGGATGTTCACATTTTGTGCGAGTCCTTGAAAGGTCATATATTCCTGTTTGTCTGTGTTATTCAAATGTTTTAGGACGGAAATTGTTTTTAATCAGAATTGCAACCCTCTTTTTGTATGGAGACAAGGGAGCATAGTAAGATGGGCGGGAGAACAGGTGTTCGGTTCTTAGTTGTTCGGTGGGGAAGGAGTAGTAGTTATTAAAAGGGTTCTTGAATAAACAGTATGTCTCAACTTTTGTTTTTTTTAAATTCTTGGGACGCGGGCGACTCTTTTAATAACCGAGGGAGTTTAAGCCCTTGGACATGTAAGAGATTAATTACCGAGGGCTATGTTGGACATGGACTTTTTGTCTGTGAATGTGAATTGGAAATGTGACGTTTCACATTTACCATTGTGTGGAATCTGATGGGGTCCAGGTATTTACAAGGGAGATGACATTGGGTTGTTTGATTATGTGTAGTGGGTGCAGGGAGAGAGGAGGCGGGAAGACTGGAGGGCGTGGTAGGGGGGCAGGAGGGCGGAGAAGAGGATCGTGGATGGGAGGAGGGAGGGAGGAGGGGCTGCGGAGCGAGGAGTGGGGTGGGTGCAGGTGGGGGGCGCGCGCCAGGAAGGGGAGGGGCGGGGGGAGCGAGGGAGGAGGAGGGACGGGAGGGGGCGCGAGGAGGGAAGGGGGGGGCAGGAGGAGGGACTGGGGCGGGGGGGTGGGTTGACGAGTGAGGGATATGCTTCCCTGTTCTACTATTCCGCGAGTGGATTTTCGGGCGGTGGCGGGGGGTAGGAGCGGATATGGGGGGGGGGAGGAGGAGGGACGGGGGGGAGGGGGAGGGGGACACTGGGTGGGGGGGGGAGGGAGGAGGGAGATGTGGTGGGGGGAGGGGAGGAGGAAGGGGCGGGGGGTGGGAGGACGGAAGGGAGGTTCGGAGGGACTGTGGGGGGGATGGGGGAGAGGGGGGGGAGGAGGGAGCGGAGGACAGGGGGGAGGAGGCGAGGAGTGTGGGAAGGAGAGGAAGGGGGGGAGGGAGGGGAGGGAGGGGTGAAGGTGGAGGAGGACGGTGGGGAGGGAGAGGAGGGGGGGGGGGGGTGGAGGAGGAGAGGGAGGGGGGGGAGGAGGAGGGAGGGCGGGGGGGGGGAGTGAGGGGCGGGAGGCCGCCGGGGGGCGGGGAGGAGGAGGGGCGCAGGATGAGGGGGGGGGGGGGGAAGGAGGGAGGGGGGGAGGAGGAGAGGAGCAGACCGAGGGAGGAGGGAAAAGAAGAGGGGCCAGAGAGAGATGAGAATAAAGAGAGGGAAGGCATTGATGAAAGCCCTAAAGTTGTCAGCCTCGTAGCTTGGTACATGCGTTATTAAGTGAAGTGGGCAATTTTGCCCTCGGAGAAAATCCCTGGTCACCTCCACGGGTTCTCCTCCAAGGAAGGGGAGAGGGCCATGACCCTCCGAAATCACATATCAAACATATAACAAACGGTATTTATATTGAAGACAACTCCAACTTGAGAAGAAAAAAAAAAACAGAAACGTGCGGAACAGCAGGAAGTGGTGAGAATGGGGGACAGGAGAGAAGGAGAAAAATGATGGCGGTAGGGGACGATGGAGGCGGTGGGGGGGGGGGAAAAAGTGAGGACAGTGGGCGGCGGTTTAAAATTGGGGATCCGGGCGAAAAGTGGAGATTTTGGAAAGCTACCGGGGGGAGGAGGGGGGGGGGGGAGGAGAAGGGGAGTACCCCCGGGCTACCCTAGATACATAGGGCTCAGGCCTAAAGACCCAAGGCACTAAAAAGGCAGACGCACATCTTGTAGATCTTATTTAGACATCAAAGTTCTAGAGGGAGGTAAAGTGGGAAAAAAGAGAAGGAGGGGGCGCCGGGAGGGGGGGGAAGGAGGAGGGGGGGGGGGATTTCAGGAGGAGGGGGGGTTGGGGGAAGGAGGAGGGAGGGAGAGGGAGGGGGGGCGGGAGGGGAGGAGGGGGGGCGAGAGGTAGTAGTAGAGGAGGCGGGGGAGGAGAAGTGGGGGAGAGGTGTTGGAAGGAGAGGAAGGGGGGGGAAGGAGGAGGAGAGGGGGAGGGAGGGGGGGGGGAGGGAGAATTGGAGGGAAGGAGGAAGGAAGAGGGGGGGAGGGAACGAGGGAGGGGGGGGAAGGAGGGGGGGGAGGGAAGAGGCGGGGGGAAGCTGAAGCTTAAAGGGGGGGGGGGACAAGGGAAGGGGAGGGAACTGAAAAGGGGGGGGGGGTGGGATGAACGGAGGGGACAAACAGAGAGGGAGGAGGGGGGAGGGAGAGGAGAGGAGGGGGAGAGGGGAGAGAGAGAGGGGGGAGAGGGGAGCGGGATCATTACATCCCGGGCAACGCCGGGTATATCAGCTAGTATATTATTAAAAATAACGTAAAGTGTAGTTTTTAGACTTATAACATCTACTCCTTGGAGGGTGGAGGGAGGAGGGGGGTCTAGGGGGGTGGGACACTAGGGGTGGAGGGGGTAAGGGAAGGGAGGTTATTAGTTGGACTTCGTGGGACAGAGTCTGCCTGAGGGTACTTTCTGTCTTCATCTACTATAAGGGGGGGGGGGAGGAGGGGGAGTGTCCCGCTGAACAGTGATCCGGGTGCGGGGGAGACTGAGAATTAGTCAGTCAGTCTGGGGGCTAGTTATCCTCTCGTTTCGCCAGAATTGCGGCTGTTAGGGGTGATTTTTAAGGGATAATTACACCTACTCGTGTCCCTTTGTAGCGGAGCCGAGCAGACCTGCGTCTGTTCAGCTCAGAGTCCTGGCCACGCCCCCAATTCATTCTTTAATGTCTCGGAGAGACCCTGCCAGGAGGCTGCTGATAAGGCCTCATCATTCCAGTCCGTTTCCGCAGCAATAGTCCGAAATTCAAGTGCGTATCTTGCAACCGATGTGTGACCCTGTGAAATGTGAAACAATGAAGAAGCAGCAGTAATCTTACGGCCGGGGGTGTCGAAGACCTGCTTAAATTCTTTCTTGAAGCGTGGGAAGCCTTAGATAAGCTCGGGTCTCTGCTCCCAGATGGGGGATGCCCACGCCAAGGCGTCTCCGGTTAATAGAGCAATAATATACGCCACCTTAGATCGATCAGAAGAGAAGCGGAAGGGGTTTACTCGAACTGTATGTCACATTGGTTGAGAAAACCTCGACATCCATGGGGATCTCCCGCATAGCGATTGGGAGTGGGGAAACGTGGCGAGAGAGAGAGAGAGGCTTCAGGGGAAGGATCAGACAGAGTAGCAGGCCTAACAATTCTGGATTGAGATTGGTTGAGAGAAACCGTTGCCAGACTTTGAGTCAGGGAAGCAATCTGGTTATCCAGGTATTGGAAATGCTCAGAGATAGAACACAGGGCTTGGCCCAACTCCGGGGGGTCCACGTTCGTTGGGCTGAGCATACTGTAACACTTGCGCTGCCCACGAGCAAGACTGGACCCCGGTACTGAGGTGGGCAAGTATAGAACCACGCACCCACAGCAGCGGAAGCGTGTCTGGCAGGCGGATTGTCAACGTAGCCGGGTCTGGGTTGGAGAGAGCAGGTTAGTCCAGATACTTGCCAAGGTCTTGGGATGGAGAGGTCAGAATAGTGAAAGTCCGTTAAGTCGTGGTCTGGAGTTGGAGATATCAGAATCGTAGAAGTCCGTATGCTCCGTGGCAGCATTAGGCCTCGGGCATTGTAAGCGCTTATGCGCTGAGCCGTGCTGAGGCGCGCTTGCACTTACCAGTGAGCCCCTACAGCCGCAATGAGAGCGGCTTTAGTAGGGGCTTGCCTACGCTTTCGCAAGCGCACGTAAGCGTAGGTCTTAGGTAATTTTTTTAAATCACGCGCTTGCCGGAGCGCAGGGCCTGTCACGTGAGCGGTTCGCCCAATGAGGGCGAACCAGCTCCGTGACGTCACTGGCCAGCCCCTGACACGCCCCTTGACGGCGCGCTGTCTAAGGCCAGGGAAAGCACCCGCTTTCCCTGAGCCTCAGCGCGCCTCAGCACGCCCGCCGGAACCCTGGACGAGGCCTTAGAAGAGCTGTGTGTGAGCGCGCGCTCTGTAAGCAGAGCGGGGGAGCGCGCAGGCGTTGGTACCAGAGCGGAGGGCTGTGCGGAGACAGGTAAGGAGGGAACACGTCGCAAAGGACGTGTTCCCCGATTCCTTACAGTGAGTTCAAAAGCTGGCATCAGTCTGGGTGTCAGAGACGGGCACAAAGCAGTTCAGGTCCTTGTGCACAAAGCATCAGGCAAAGGATGTGTGCAAGCCTCGGGTGCGGTGTATTTCCCACAGGCCATCAATACCGATAACCCAATAAGACAATTTAAATCATGGACGCTTTGTCCATATAGTTATCCCAGAGAGTGTGTTTGGTTATTTATTGTTTAAGGGGGATAAATGCTTCTGTGAATGTGCTGGCTGAATACATTCACCGTCGGTGTAATAGGGAAGGACAGCTGCAGCTGATCTGAATAGGAAATGCTTCAAGCGCAGAGGTGCGCTCTGAAAGATAAGGCACTAAGGCACGCTGGTGAGCGCTAACTGGCCCTTACCAAAAAACTGAGGAGCATGAAATACCAAAGGCCTAGTACCATGTAACAGCACTAAATGTGCAGAGGAGCTCTTAACAGGCTCGCAACTAAAGTCTATTGCAGTGGTTTCCAAACGTTTTTTGGTTAAGGAACCCTAGGTGAAATTCTGCAGAACCCCAACCCTCTGTAATAGCGCGTCTGAGATCAGATGCATTGTAAGGAACCCTGACCCTCTCTAATAGCGCGTCTGAGATCAGATGCATTGTAAGAAACCCCAACCCTCTCTAATAGCGCGTCTGAGATCAGATGCATTGTAAGAAACCCCAACCCTCTCTAATAGTGCGTCTGAGATCATACATTGTACGGAACCCCAACCCTCTCTAATAGTGCGTCTGAGATCAGATCCATTGTAAGGAGCCCTAACCCTCTCTAATAGCGCGTCTGAGATCTCATTGCATTGTAAGGACCCCCAACCCTCTCTAATAGCGCCTCTGAGATCAGATGCATTGTAAGGACCCTCAACCCTCTCTAATAGCGCGTCTGAGATCAGATACATTGTAAATGATTTTGTATTAGGTACAATTTTAAATACAGGGCTCCTAGGAACCCTGGTTGAAAAACACTGGTCTAGGATACCGGATTGCTGAAAAGCCTTCTCTGGTGGCTTAGTGCTTAGAGAGACCTTGGAACAGCCGGGGAGAGAGACTCAGAGAAAGTGCCGCCAGTAAAACCCAACGTACGTTTCGCCATCATGGGTTTTTTTCCCGGGGTGGGTCACCGTGGGTGGTGTTACGTCCTTGGCATGGATTGAGTAGCTGGCCGTTACCATGACTTCTGAGGACAACTGTGTGCAAGTGAATAAGTGAACCGATGATTCAGAGCCTGCACGTACTGTATGTACAGAAGCATTAAATGAATAACAATAGAACGACCGTAAATGTCGTAAATGTGATTTTGTTTTCATTTCATGCAAGTTTCAACTTGCTTATTCATTAACTCCCGAAGTATAACTTCGTGGTTTGGGCAATAAATGATCATTATCATTGAGTTTAATTTGTTAACATATCCAATACTAGAAGATAATTGTAATGGCCGATTTTTTCCCTTACATGTTTTTCCATCACATGTGGAACATCCATTCCCAGGAGAAACATCCACGCCACTGGTTGTATATTTCCATTACTATATATCATATGTTTATATTTTATTAGTGCAGAGCGCCATTGATATATATTTTTTGTACTGTTCAATACCTGACTGGGGTTCAGGGATATATCACAGGCTGCCTACACATTAGGATATAGCGCTACCTATTTGTTTTGTATCATGTCATCACAGCCAAAACTTTTGCAAATCATGACAATACACAGTATTTCAATGTGGACAGTTTTGTTAACTGTAGGACAACAAATGTTATATACCTCATTACCTGCAATTGTGGGAAGAGGTATGTAGGTAAGACTACAAGACAACATCGCAGACGTATACTTGAACATGTTAACTCTGTCAAACACTCTACGAAACTCCGGTTGCAAGACACGTCACCCAGTTTCATAATGGAGACATAAATAGCCTTAAGTTTGTGGGCATATATCAACTAAAATGCCCGGCGAGAGGTGGGAATATTGATCAGATGTTACTAAGGATTGAAGCAGAGTGGATCTATAAATTAAATACCAGAAGCCCGAATGGGCTTAATGAAGGGTTTACTTTCACTCCGTTCATCTGATTTCATCATTTGGTCATGACCGTGGATCTGTCTCTATTGTTCTATTTGATGTCCTGCTACTTTTCATTATTAGAGAGTATACTGACTGTTTCTGACAAACATTAGAGCTCTATTGCTTGCCACTATGTGAGCAACTCCACCATGTTATTGTTAAAATATATTAAATATTTATCTTTAAGATTATATCAAAATTAGTGACTGTATTACCAATGTTATAAACCCTTTTTCTTGTGGGTTTATTTAAGTGTGTAATTGACGCATACATGCAATTCATTGTGATGCCTTTTGACATTTTAAAGGCTGTGTGTGTTCTTTATTTATTTATTGTATTTTATTATTATTGTTTCACTGTTATCTGTTGACATATTGCGTTTTTTCAATTGAGGGCTGACAAATGCAATCATCTGTGTGTTTATGTGCTGATGCTCAACTGTGTCTTTATTACTCTAGGTGATAGCTTATGTCTTCTCTTTTGAGATGATATAACATTGGGTATTATTCAGTATGTTTGTTTACACATGCACAGACCGTCTCACGGTATATATGTGCAGGTCCAATCTAGGCATTCATGTAATGACAGTCTATCACCCCACACATGCGCAGCATGATGAATCATATGCAGGCAGCTAAGTATTCTATCAGCTCACGCATGCGCATTGTAGATTGGTTCGGAAGGTGTGCATGCGCAGTGGCCGAAAGGAGGTATGACTTGAAGTGTGGAGTCTATCATCCCACGCATGCGCAGGACCGTAAATTGATTCACTCTGTGTGGCAACTGAATTATATACACTCCTAATGTTGGTCGTCTATTGAGGTAAAGCATGATCAACTAGGTCATTCACACAGATATTATTGACTGTGCATGCGCTCTCTGCGCATGCGCAACGGAACGTTTAATTTAAACAGTGTTCCTATGGGAAAACGAGTTTCGCTTTACGATGCTTCGCTATCCGACGCCATTTTGAGTAACGCATTGCGTCGGATAACCGAGGACTGCCTGTATTACAATAAGTATGGTTCAGTTGATCACTCCCTACTCTTTTCCCTTTGTTACTGTATGTACAGAAGCATAAAATGAATAACAATAGAACGATCGTAAATGTGATTTTGTTTTCATTTCATGCAAGTTTCAACTTGTTTATTCATTAACTCCCGAAGTATAACTTCGTGGTTTGGGCAATAAATGATCATTATCATTGAGTTTAATTTGTTAACATATCCAATACTAGAAGATAATTGTAATGGCCTGCAGGGATATGCGAGTTGCATCAGAAGGATAAATGTTTAGGGAGGGATGAACTAAGTCATCATCAGCGATTCATTGTGATGCCTTTTGACATTATAAAGGCTGTGCGTGTTCTTTATTTATTTACTGTATTTTATTACTATAGTTTCACTGTTACTTGTTGACATATTGCGTTTTTTCAATTGAGGGTTGACAAATGTAATCATCTGAGTTTATGTGCTGATGCTCAACTGTGCCTTTATCACTCTAGGTGCCAGCTTATGTCTTCTCTTTTGAGATGATATAACATTAGGCATTATTCAATATGTTTGTTTACACATGCGCAGACCGTCTCACGGTATATATGTGCAGGTCCAATCTAGGCATTCATGTAACGACAGTCTATCACCCCACACATGCGCAGCATGATGAATCATATGCACGCAGCTTAAGATTCTATCAGCTCACGCATGCGCATTGAAGATTGGTTCGGAAGGTGCGCATGCGCAGTGGCCGAAAGGAGGTATGACGAAGTGTGGAGTCTATCATCCCACGCATGCGCAGGACTGTAAATGGATTCGCTCCGTGTGGCAACTGAATTATTCACACTCCTAATGGTGGCCGTCTATTGAGGTAAAGGCATGATCAACTAGGTCATTCTCACAGATATCATATGATGTTTGCAATTGACTGTGCATGCGCTCTCTGCGCATGCGCAATGACGGACTGTTTATGACGTCTCCATGGAGACGATAGGGTATAAATAAGGTCCGTTCCCCCTCCAGTGCAAAATTGTCCCTGACGAAGCTCCGTAATTTGAGGGAAACGTGCGTTGGGCACGTGATGTTGTCATCAGCCTCCGTTATGGGGCTGTTTTAAAACAGTGTTCTCCAGTCAGTTTATCAGCGTGATAGCCTTATATATTACAATATTCTAACAGTGAGGGAAGGGTTTCTTTGATGCATTAGGTATTGACAATATGCTACTTATGCAGGGATTCTGTGCTATGGGCACATAATATGTTCTGAACTATATATATACTTGCATCTACCATCTACTGTAGGATAGTATAGTGAGCACCAATTAACCCCTATGGGATATCCATATGTTTAGGGATAGTCCCATCCCAACTGCTAGTATCATTTACTTACTAATCAAGCTATATCACTGGTTGGGGCTTTTTGCTCACCCTGGCTGTTTGCACCATTTAACCTCTATCACCCTCATTTCAATTATAAATAGGAGTGTTTATATATGAGAGGACATCTTGGTGTATGTGTTATTCGATTTAATTCATTGTTGTTACACACATTTTCAGTAATATGTTTAAGTAGATAATAATAATAAAAGTTACCCTTTTAAATTAGTAGTGTGCAGTTAAGTGATTTCATGGGGTACATCATTTATATCTTCATTTGTACTATTCACTTTTCAGTTCACAGCTGCAACCCTTTCATAATTATCGATATTGTATTTGTTTCATACTATTCATTATTACATAAGTATGGTTCAGTTGATCACTACTCCCTACTCTTTTCCCTTTGTTACTGTAGTAACAGAAGCAAAATGAAAACATAGAACGATCGTAAATGTGATTTTGTTTCATTTCATGCAAGTTCAACTGTTTATTCATTAACGTCCTCCCGAAGTATAAACTTGCGTGTTTGGGCAATAAATGATCATTATCATTGAGTTTAATTTGTTAACATATCCATATACTAGAAGATAATTGTAATGGCCGGCAGGGATATGCGAGTTGCATCAGAAGATAAATGTTTAGGGAGGGATGAACAAGTCATCATCAGCGATTCATGTGATGCCTTTTGACATTATAAAGGCTGGCGTGTTCTTTATTTATTTACTGATATTTTATTACTATAGTTTCACTGTTACTTGTTGACATATATTGCGTTTTTTTTCAATTGAGGGTTGACAAATGCAAACATCTGAGTTATGTGCTGATGCTAAACTGTGCCTTTATCACTCTAGGTGCCAGCTTATGTCTTCTCTTTTGAGATGATATAACATTAGTCATATTCAATATGTTTGTTACACATGCGCAGGACCGTCTCACGGTATAATATGTGCGCGGTCCAATCTAGGCATTCATGTACGACACAGTCTATCACCCCACCACATGCGCAGCATGATGAATCGTATGCACGCAGCTTAAGATTCTTCACTCACAACGCAGGCTTGAAGATTGGTTCGGAAGCGGTGCGCATGCACAGTGGCCGAAGAAGGGTATGACTGAAGTGTGGAAGTCTATCATCCCAGCAATGCCGAGGACCGTAAATGGATTCGCTCCGTGTGGCAACTAATTATTCACACTCCAATGGTGGGCCGTCTATTGAGGTAAAGGCATGATCAAACTAGTCTTCTCACAGATATCAATTGATGTTTGCAATTGACGTGCATGCCTCTCTGCGCATGCGCAGACGACTGTTTTGATCTCCATGGAGACGATAGGGTTATAATAAGGTCCGTTTCCCCCTCCAGTGCAAATTGTCCCTGACGAAGCTCCGTAATTGGAGGGAAAACGTTCGTTGGCACGTGATTGTTGTCATCAGCCTCCGTTATGGGGCTGTTTTTAAAACAGTGTTCTCAGTCAGTTTATCAGCGTGATAGCCTTAGTATATTACAATATTCTAACAGTGAGGGAAGGGTTTCTTTGATGCATTAGGTATTGACAATATGCTACTTATGCGGGATTCTGTGCTATGGCACATAATATGTTCTGAACTATATACATCAAACCCCGTTATAACGCGGGTCTCGGGTCCCCCCGAGACCACCGCGTTACTAACGGGTCCGCAGAAAAAAAAAATGGCCGCCGCGCTTTACGCATATTCATCCCGCGGGACAGGAGATGGAGCGGCAGTTCCTCTGCCTCTCCCCGCTATGTCCCACGTGTCAACCGCGGGACAGGCCGCGGGCAGGAGATGGCGGGGATTCCCTCCTGTACCCCGCTTCCCCTTGTCACCACCGACGCGCCCGGCAGGAATGGGAGCGGGATGTCCCCTGTCCCCGCTTCCCCCTGTCACCGTGTGACAGGCCCGGGGCAGAGATGGGAGCGGGGATGTCCCTCCTGTCCCCGCTCCACTCCTCCCCCTGTCACCACCGTGCTGGGACAGCCCGCGGGGGCAGGAGATGAGAGCGGGATTCCCTCAGGTCTCCGCCGTTACCCTCAGATCCGCGGGCCTTGCATGGAGGTGGTAGCGGGGGGTTTCTTCTCCCCACCTCTGTCCCTGCGCTCCCGCTGCCTCGCGGGAGGAGGGGGGGAGCGGTGTGGTGCTGGGTCGCGGCCTTTCCTCTGCTCGACCCCACCCCCCGTTGTGTGTGCGCGGGGTGTGTGGTTGTTTATGGGGGTGTGTGTGAATGTTTGGGTGGGGTATGTGGGTGTGGGTGTTTGGTGGGTGGGTTGTGTGGTGTGGTGTGGTGTGGTGAGTTTGTGGTGTGTTTGCGTGTGTCTGTGGTGTGCAAGTGTGTGTGGTGTGCGTGAGTGTGCGTAGTTTGGTGGGCGTGTGTGTGAGTGTGTGTGGTGTGCGTAAGTGTGTGTGAGTGGTGGTGAGTGTGTCATGTAAGTGTGTTGTGAGTGTGTTGCATTGTGACATGATGGTGTGTGTGGCAGTGTGAGTGTGTGCAGGTCAGTGTGAGTGAGCAATGAGCATTGTGTGTGCAGTGTGCAGTGTGGTGTGCAGTGTGTCGTGTGTGCAGTGTGAGCAATGAGGATTGTGTGTGCAGTGTCCAGTGTGTGTGCAAGTGTGTCAGTGTGTGCAGTGTGAGCATGAGCAGTGTGGGTGCAGTGTGTCAGTGTGTGTGTGAGCAATGAGCAGGGTGTGTGCAGTGTGCAGTGTGTGGGTGCAGTGTGTCATGTGTGCAGTGTGAGCAGAGCAGTGTGTGTGCGTGTGCAGTGGTGTGTGCAGTGTGTCCAATGAGCAGTGTGTGTGCAGTGTGCAGTGTGTGGCATGGTGTCCAATGAGCAGTGTGTGGTGCAGTGTGCAGTGTGTGTGCAGTGTGTCAGTGTGTGCAGTGTGAGCAATGAGCAGTGTGTGTGCAGTGTGTGGTGCAGTGTGTGTGCAGTGTGTCAGTGTGAGTAATGACAGTGTTGTGCAGTGTGCAGTGTGTGTGCAGTTGTGGCATGTGAGCAATGAGCAGTGTGTGTGCAGGTGAGTGTGTGCAGTGTGTGCAGTGTGCAAAAAAAAATTTTTTTTTTTTAAAAACGGGAGCCACGGGAAAACCGCGTTATAACCGAATCGCGGTATAACGAGGCGCGTTATAACGGGGTTTAGCTGTATATACTTGCATCTACCATCTACTGTAGGATAGTATAGTGAGCACCAATTAACCCCTATGGGATATCCATATGTTTAGGGATAGTCCCATCCCAACTGCTAGTATCATTACTTACTAATCGAGCTATTCACTGGTTTGGTGGGCTTTTTTGGCTCACCCTGGCTGTTGCACCATTTAACTCTATCACCCAATTTTCAATTATAATATGGAGTTTTTATATATGAAGGAGATCTTGGTGCATGTGTTATTCGATTTAATTCATTTTTATTACACACATTTTCGGTAATATGTTTTAAGTTATATATAATAATAATAAAAGTTACCTTTTAAATTAGTGGTGTGCATTTAAGTGAATTTTCATTGGGGTACATCATTTTGTACTCTTCATTTTTACTGATTCACTTTTCAGTTCACAGCTTGCCCATTTCAATATTATCGATTGTATTTTTTTGTTTCATTACTATTCATTACAGTTAGTCCTCGTTTTACGACGCTTCGTTTTACGACGAATGGCTATTCCGACGCTGTCCAATGCATCCCTATGGCCGTTTTTTACGACGCCGAAATGGCTTATCCGACGCTCTTACGACGCTTTGTGCAAGTTGCAACATTATGTCACAGAAGCTGCAGTCAGAGAAATCATCCAGATCATTCTGTGTGAGGTTTTAGTGGGGGTATTTATGCCTTTAAACATGTCTAACAGTTTTATTATCAGTTCTGGATTCAATAAATAGATCTTTACATCATAAATGTTGTTGTGCAGCATAATCTTATTGTTTGAGTAAATATTTTTGTGTATTTTAGACATTAAAATGCCTTCAGGAACGGAACTTTTAATTTAAACATGTTCCTATGGAAAACGAGTTTCGCTTTACGATGCTTTCGCTATCCGACGCCATTTTGAGAACGCATTGCGTCGGATAACCGAGGACTGCCTGTATTACAATAAGTATGGTTCATTTGATCACTCCCTACTCTTTTTCCCTTTGTTACTGTATGTACAGAAGCATAAAATGAAATACAATGAACGATCGTAAATGTGATTTTGTTTTCATTTCATCAATTTCCTTGCTTATTCATTAACTCCCGAAGTATAACTTCGTTGGTTGGGCATAAATGATCATTATCATTGAGTTTAATTTGTTAACATATCCAATACTAGAAGATAATTGTAATGGCCGGCAGGGATATGCGAGTTGTATCAGAAGGATAAATGTTTAGGGAGGGATGAACTGCAAGCTTGAGTAGCCAGAAAGGTTTAACTAAATGCTAACGTATTTACAGGAAGGGGGTGTACATAAACCCTTCATTGAGGCCATTAAAGGAGAGTGTATTTAATAGGTAGATCCACTTGGACTCCCTCTGAAGGAGTGTCCTGTCCCAGTGACTGTACATTTTGTGGAATGTAGTCTGTCCCCTGGGAAGTACGACGGGTTATGGAATGTTTTCACGTCACAATACCGGCGAGTTCAGATTGTTGGGTGCCTGAGGCACAGGGAGATAAAGTGACTTGCCCAAGGTCACAAGGAGCCGACACCGGGAATTGAACCAGGCTCCCCTGCTTCAAACTCTCAGTGCCAGTCAGTGCCAGTCAGTGTCTTTACTCACTGAGCCACTCCCTCATATTTTAGGCCACATCTATAAGTGGCCAAGTAAATGACTCCCTCGGTTTTACAATGAATGACATGTTTTAGTTGGTATGTACAGGGGTTGTCCCTGTTCGAAGTCTACATGGCCTTACATTTATGGCACTTGTAACATACCTGAGATTGTTTTCCTAGCCAGTTGTCTGATGACCTCTTTGCCGAGACGCGGCGGTGGACCAGAAGGTCCCTACGGTTCTTCGATCTTCTCCACAATACGCTTGGACGTCTGTTGAGTGCGTCTTTAAGATCGTTATTATTGAGTAATATGTGCCAGTGTTTTATCGAAATCCCATCAATGTCCGGTGATTGCCTGGTAAATGTGGCCGTACACATCTGGTTAGTTTCTCAGAGTTTGCCTGTACGTTGTTATGGCGGAGTGATTGCCGAGGCGCCTCTCGTGCCCCGCTGCACGCTTTTTTGATCTGCGTGAAGGAATAACCTATTTTCTGAAAGTTTTGCTTCAGTATTTCTGCCTGTATTTTTAAATCACGTAAATCAGTGCAATTCTTGCGTATTCCCATGAATTGTCCAGTCGGTATTGCGTGAATTAGCGATTGCGGGTGATGACTGTCAGCACGGAGGTAACTATTTGTGGTGGTGGGTTTTGTATACGTGGTTGTTCTGAGGTACCCCTCTGGGGATTTGGAGACGGTTAAATCTAGGAAATTGATGGTTGTGTCGCTGACTTCAGTCGTTAATCTTAGATTTTGCGTAAAAGTGTTAAGTTCTTTCCTACTTCCTTTCCAGAGGAACAAAATGTGCTCATAAGTGATCTTTTTATTTGCTATATGCAATACGGTGGAGGTTTCTTGTTGCCTTTTTCACCCACCATAACTTAAAACGTGATGGTAAACCCTACAGTCTTGAAATTGCAAAGCCAGCAGTACAACCAACCTCACACTGATGATACCCATTAAGGTTGAAACATGTCTGTGAGTGGTTTCTCTGGCTTTGCATCTGATTCCCATGCTGTGCTTTAAAGCTGTGTTAGCAGCGAGCGTTAGCTTATATGGGTTCCATGTAACAATGGTTTTTCAGGCAAAAGGTGACATGGTGTGCTCATTTGCATGTCATTTCCCAGACTCCCTTGCTGCAGTGGAAACACTGTATGTTGGGTGATAAAGGTGAAAGGCAAGGGTTGCAGACCTGCCTAAGGCCGGTTCTATACTACGTGCGCTTGCTGCAGTTTTAGTTGGCTGAGGTTAGTCAGCCATTCTATAATGGGGCCGCGCGCGCACGGCAGGGAGAGTGGAACCGGCCGACAGGGGAGAGGAAGAAAAAAAGAATTTGCGCTGCTACCGCCGCTGAAATGTATGTATATGTGTGTGTGTGTATGTACAATGTTATTAAAAAAATTATTAAAGTATTTATTTTGAAACTTATTTCCACACATACATACATATACACACACACACACACACACACACACACACACACACACATACACACAGTACCTCACTCGCGCACAGCATACACACAAAAAGCATGCGGCAGGTGCACGCGCGTTCGCACAGGCACGCATGCACGGCAGCACACAGTATAGAACGGCCCTAAGTCATGTGAATGTGCTCATAAGTAATTATATATATATATATATATATATATATATATATATATATGCGAGAGAGACATCCAGATTCACTAAACCCCAACCCGTCACCATTATTAACCTTTCTTATTACTTATCATGGTGTATAAAAGCCTGCAAAATGTAAAATCTTTCTACATTTCATTTTCATCTGTGCTTTAGTTGCATATTCTGATTATCTCCCCACCTACCCCCAGGTGATCTGCTACAGGCAAGGTATGAAATATATATTAACGTTTGCGTGTCTGAGAGTCTTCCTCCATGAAAACTACAGAGAGAAGCAGCAGCAGCAGCAGCAGGAATTCCGCTCCGAGGACATTCAAATAATAATTAAATTAGAAGTTAGGATTTGCCTGATCTGGGGTTACTTCGGCCAAATCCTGTCACTAAAACCCCCTATTTAAATGTAACGTTAGAAGGAGTTTAAAATGCGCAGGCTTGTATGCCGCATGCAATAAGTAACAAGAAGGGGTTATTAATAATAATAACTTATTTATAATAACTTCCAATCTATGTTTTTGTTGCCTGACGATGACATGCTGGGGTTTTGATGAATCAGGATGTGCGTTTGTTCCGTGCTTTTAACTATATCTCAACGGCGCTCCAGTGACAGAGGAATAAATATTGCAAGCAGTGCTCTCTTTGCAAATGTCAAATCCGTGACTTTATTGACAGAATGACGGCAGCACTGAGGCAGACAGTTTGCAGCCTGGGGTGTCATTCACTGTGGTTTTTAAAAAAAAACTAAATAAAATAATCTGGTTACATCAGGGGCCAAATCCCGGCAAAACCCAGCTGCACACTAACCCGAAATTCCACACGTAGAACAGACGTCGCGTCGCCGCCCTCCTGGGACTCCGACAGACGCTCCGGGTTATTGGTGGCATCTGGATCATTGGCATTAGGACCGTAAAACGCCTATCCGATATTAAATCCTCACAGTCTGATTCCATTCTATATTCTGTCCTATATTTTTATAGCTTGTTGTGTTCCTTTTAGTTTTTTTGTAATGGTTGCGTTCCACTGGGATAAAAGCGCCGTATAAATAGTTATTAAATGTAGTCCGAGTTTGCGAGCGGTTGGCAGTGTATTCAGGCAACGCGCATTGCTCAATATGCTAACTTGCGAAATTCTGTTAAACCGCCAGCTGCGCTGGATGTGGAGACTATGGATAGGACGCACTCACGCACGTTTCGCTCGCCGACGATATTTCGCTGACAGTTTGCAAAATCTAAGACTAATTTTAAGAGGCTCCGGGAAAGGGTTTCACAAGGAAACGAAATGGGGAAGAGAAAAACGCTAAAAATAGCAACGGTATTGTCAATAGTTTTTCAACATTATGTTATTCTATCCTGCTGGGAACAAAGCATTTTAGGGTTTTGGTTTTAGATATTTAAATAAAGATATGGGGGCTAAAACCAGACGTTTTCCAAATCTGAACTTTTCGGTCCCTCTTTAATATATACCCTGCTTAAATCCGCCAGTTGTGGGTTGTGAGAATACAGGTTGGACGTGGGAAACACTGTATATCTCTGAAATCCAGATGCAGCCATTTTGGGGCCTAAGAAAATGTCAAAGTGATGCATTGCTGGCCTCTGCCAGTGAAGGGCTTTGGGGTATCCTGTATTTAGCGCAGGCCTTGCAGTGTAACTGTACCACTGCTTGTCTGCTTACAATCCTAAACTCACACTTCTTTTTATTACAGAACGGGGATGTTATGTACCAGATCAGCTTCCTCCGTTCTTCTGTTTCCTTTATTTTGAAATGTTATTTTGACACCATTTCCCTGTTGCAGAGGACGCCCCGGGTTCCGCTCCTTCACATAACGCCACTATTTCTTCTTTTACTTCCCTATATCTGTGCCACAAATTCCCTTCATTTTAAAGTGGCACATATAAGTCACGTTTTTTATCATGCGTCAGTAATTGGAGTTGAAATATTCACTCTGCTCCTAATATTTCTTTGTTTTGTGCACGCAGGACGGAGAGTAAATAATAAAGCAGTTTGCTGTTCCGATCCTTACACAATTAATATACACCGTGTACCTGGCCCATGATGCAGGAGGGATGCTAACCGACATGCTGGGGGAAAAAAAGTCTTCTCTTTGTCAGGGGAACATTTAAGCTCCGTTAGTTTGGGCATTAACAAGGTGGTAGGGTCACTGAGCGGGAGTGTTGACCATCTCGGGCCCTCCCAGCGTACGGTATCAGCCTTGCATTAGATGGTACCTGGACCTATTTTAATGCAAGGTTTTAGTATGGTGGGTGCTTCATGGAGCAGTGTCCCTCTGCCCCCTTTTTTATATATAGGTGGGAGGCAGGGGGTCACCGGGGCTGATCCACGTTTAGGGACCCTCTGCTCCCCCGAGATACTTACCCGGGAAAGTACTTAATAAATAATAATTACTTTATTATTTCATATTGTGCTTTTCTCCCAATGGGACACAAAGCGCGTCACAATTACAGCATATGCAGCACACAGGAATGTTAGACACAGTCCCTGCCCCGCAGAGCTTACCATCTATGTTGTTGCTGTCTGAGGCACAGGGAGATAAAGTGACTTGCCCAAGGTCACAAAGAGCTGACCCCGGGAATTGAACTTGGGTCACATATCGCACCGGTTCCGACGTTGAAGTCAATAGGAGATAACAGGTGTGATAACCCGTACTAGCACTCAGGGCCGCAGCCAGTGGGGTGCAGCCAGTGGGGTGCAGCCAGTGGGGTGCAGCCGGGACTCGGGTACTGGGCCAGTGAGTAATGGGGCCTGGGCCCCCTGCCAGCAGACCGTGCAGAGGGGGACTCCTGGAGGTTGTCTTGGAGGTGCCTGACTGAGGCTGCAGGCAGGTGGAAGGGAGGTTCCCCTGACAGGCACCTCTGTGGGCAACCTCCAGCAAGCAGCTCTGCAAGCCCCCTCCCGAGGCCTCTAACAGGCCCCCATCAATCCTCCAGGCCAGGAGGTAGGCAGTGGGCTCCTACTCTTCCTCCCTGTCCTCATCTCTCTCCACCCCCTCGTTTTACCCTCTCTCCCCTCCCTGTCTCTCTCCCCCTCCTGTCTCTCTCCCTCCTCATCTCCCCCCTCCCTCCTCTCTCCCCCTCCCCTCTCTCTCGCCCCTCCTCATCTCCCCCCCTCCCCATCTCCCCTCCTCATCTCCCCCCCCTCCTCATCATCTCCCCCCCCCTCCTCATGCTCCCCCCCTCCTCATCTCCCCCCCCCCTCCCTCATCTCCACTCCTTTCTCTCCCTCTCCTCCCCCCCTTTCTCTCCGCCTCCCCCCCTTTCTCCTTCCCTCCTCCCTTTCGCCCTCCTCCCCTTTTCTCATCCCCCCTCCCCCTCCTTTCTCTCCCCACCTCCTTTCTCTCCCCTCCCCCCTTTCTCCTCCCCTCCCCCCCTTCTCTACCTCCCCCCTTTCTCTCCCCCCTTCTGCTCCTCCTCCTCCGACCTCTCTCCCGTCCATCCCGCCTCTCGTCCCTCCTCCCTCACCTCTCTGCCCTCACTCTCCTCCGACTCTCTTCCCTCTCTCCCTCACCGCTCCCGGAATCCTAGATCCTCCCTCCGCGACCCTCTCCCTCCCTCTCTTCCCCTCTCCCTCCTCCCCTTCTCCCCTTCGGATCCCCTAAACCCACAGTACCACTTGCCCCTACGATCTCGGTCCTGTCTCCATCCCCTCCCTCTTCCACCGCTAGCCCTCATCATCAGCGAGGTGGCCCCTCCCCTCTCCTCCGCCTTCTCCTTTCGACCTCCACTTTCCCCCTCCCATTTCTCTCTTCTCTCGTTCTCCCCCCTCCTTCCTCAGGGAACCCCAGTGTGCCGGGTGAGGGGATTAAGGAGGTGGGGGTTGGGTGTTGCTCATTTAATTTGTCCTGGGCCCCAAGATTTCTGCTGGCGGCTTTTAATAAATGTGCCCGTAAGAATGTTAGTATAGAAAAGCAGTGTTTACAGGGTTCGGCACTTGGTTTTCGGCAGGCTTCTCACCGCCAGGGTTTGTCTCTCGGTTTGCGGCAGGCCGCTCACCTCCAGGGTTTGTCTCTCGGTTTGCGGCAGGCCGCTCACCACCAGGGTTTGTCTCTCGGTTTGCGGCAGGCCGCTCACCGCAGGGTTTATCTCTCGGTTTGCGGCAGGCCGCTCACCACCAGGGTTTGTCTCTTGGTTTGCGGCAGGCCGCTCACAGTCAGGGTTTGGTGCTCGGCTTGCTACAGGCCGCTCACCGCCAGGGTTTGTCTCTCTGTTTGCGGCAGGCATCTCACCGCCAGGGTTTGGCGCTCAGTTTGCGGCAGACCGCTCACCGCCAGGGTTTGTCTCTCGGTTTGCGGCAGACCGCTCACCGCCAGGGTTTGTCTCTCGGTTTGCAGCAGACTGCTCACCGCAAGAGTTCGGCTCTTGGTTTGCGGCAGACCACTCACCGCCAGGGTTTGGCGCCCGGTTTGTGGCAGGCTGCTCACTGCCAGGTTTGTCTCTCGTTTGCGGCAGGTGCTCACCGCCAGGGTTTGGCACTCGGTTTTGTGGCGGCTGCTCACCACCAGGGTTTGGCCGTCGTTTGTGGCAGGCCGCTCACTGCCAGGGTTTGTCCTCTTGCTTTGTGGCAGGCGTCACCGCAGAGGTTTGTCCTCTTGTTTCCGGCAGGCCGCTCACCGCCAGGTTTTGGTCCTCTTGGTTTGCGGCAGGCGCTCACCGCCAGGGTTTGGCGCTCGGTTTGTGACAGGCTGCTCCCCACCAGGGTTTGGCGCTCGGTTTGTGGCAGGCCACTCACTGCCAGGGTTTGTCTCTTGCTTTGCGGCAGGCTCACCGCAGGGTTTGTCTCTCGGTTTGCGGCAGGCCGCTCACCACCAGGGTTTGGTGCTTGGTTTGCAGCAGGTCACTCACTGCCAGGGTTTGGCACTCGGTTTGCAGCAGGCCGCTCACCGCCAAGGTTTGTCTCTCGGTTTGCGGCAGACCGCTCACCACCAGGCTTTGGCGCTTGGTGTGTGACACGCACTTTCCTTTGTATGCACAAATCTCAGCTGTTTTTATTTTCGGCATGTTAGAATTGGCAGAGCTAGATACTTTGTAACTGGGGCGCAGTGTGTGGGCGGGTGAGGATTTCCAAGACCTCTTTCTTGTTGCCCTCAGCCGTAGTAATGACCCATGCACTGGTCAGCGAGTCTTAGTGGTACTAATTTCAATTAAATGACACAAAGCTCTGAGGTCTCTTTTTGGTTTGTTACTTTCATCTCAAAATGAAGGGAAGGGGGGAGAGGTCATTCTATGAAAATAAATACATTTGTAAGAAAAGTGTAGGTTTGTAAGTACGAAAGTAATTGTATTTATATCAGGGATGGAAAATTCCCGGGCGGCCTGTGCTGACAGGTCAGTCACTGCCACGCCGCTTAATGAGTAGTGAGTATTGCGGGTGAGAGGGCAGAGCGGAGGGCAGGGGGCGGCAGAGGTGTGTGAGCGGAGCTAGTCAGCGCTGCAGTACTCTGCCTACCCCCATTCCCCCTTTGTGTTTAACAAAACGCTGGCTCCTAAAAACACCGCCTGGCTCCTAAATATGTTATATTTTTGTCTACCCCCGATTTATATCCTGATGTCATCACATTTCAGTCACCAACTGGGCCCGGTTAGTAGGTGCCCACCTGCTGAGCTGCCCCCTGCCCTGCAACCTTCATCATCCTCTCCCTCTTGTTCCCAGGGACGTCCCACCTTCACCCCTCTCCATCCAGACAATGATCCGCCGGGCGCTGGAACGCCCCTGCACCCTGGCCATGCTCATTGGATTCCAGTTCGCCTTCATGGTGTACTTCTCGTTCGGGGGCCTGCGCAGCCTGGCGTCCATCTTCGGGCGCTCCGCCGAGCCCACGTTCGACTACTCGCGCACCCACGACGTCTACAGCAACCTGAGCCGTCTGCAGTGGCCGCTGCTTTCGGGGGCGCAGGTTGAAGAACTGCCAAGGTGCCCCGAGCGGTCACCATACCTGGGTGAGTCCGGAGAGAGATCCCTAGTCTGCTGGCACGTGCACCCTTTCTCACGCGTTCTCCCACCTGTTACACGCACACGCACACGCTCTCCTGTGCCCGCTTCCACATGTTGAACGCACATGTTTTTCTTCCCTTTGCATGGGTGTGCGACTCTATGAATGCACATGACCCCCTGTGCCCAGGCACTCTTTGCACGTGTAGGGTTCCCTTGTACACACAGGATAACTTTACCCTTCTCCCCTCCATCTCTCCCCCCCCCCCAACCCCAGTGGGTCCTCTCACTGTCGTCTTCAGCCGGGTCCCTACTCTCAGACGGATTAAAGAAAAGAACCCGCTGGTGGTCCACGGGGGCCAGTACCGACCCCCGAACTGTGAGTCCCGGTACCGGACGGCTGTTATCATCCCGCACCGCAACCGAGAGACGCACCTGCGACACCTGCTGTATTACCTGCACCCGTTCCTGCAGCGGCAGCAGCTACACTATGGGATCTATGTCATCCAGCAGGTGGGGAGAAGGGTGTGTGCGCGAGTGTGTGTGTGTGTCCGCCGCTCTGTGCCACTATACATTTGTGTTTATACCTATCTCACTGTCCTCCCTCTCTGTATACACATATTTCTGTCTCTCCTCTGTATCCTCCCCTGTATGTCTCTCTATCCTCTCTGTGTATCTTTCTTTTTCTATGTATGTCTCTACACCTTTCCCTCCCCCCTTCCATTCTTCCCCCCTTCAGTCTCGCCCCCCACTCCCACTCTTTCCCTCCCCAGAGCAGATTGCTATTTTATATGACTGACCTGTTTCATACATCATAGTCAGGGCCCCAAACCCTCCCGGACCCGCTCTCCCCCCTCCTTCTCGGACCTGTCTCCTCACACTCTCCTCTCTGACCTGCTCTCCTCCCTCCCTGACCTGCTCTCCTCCTCCGTCTCATTCCCTGACCTGCTCTCCTCCCTCCCTCCTTACCTGCTCTCCTTCCTTCTTCCCTCCCTCCTTACTTGCTCTCCTTCCTTCCTCCCTCCTTACCTGCTCTCCTTCCTTCCTCCCTCCCTCCCTCCCTGACCTTTCTCTCCTCTCTGACCTTGCTCTCCTCCCTGACCTTGCTCTCCCTGACCTTGCTCTTCTCCCTGACCTTGCTCTCCTCCCTGACCTGCTCTCCTTCCTCCCTCCCTCCTCTCTGACCTTCTCTCCTCCCTCCCTGACCTTGCTCTCCTCCGTCCCTGACCTTTCTCTCCTCCCTGATCTTGCTCTCCTCCCTCCCTGACCTTTCTCTCCTCCCTGACCTTGCTCTCCTTTCTCCCTCCCTCCCTCCCTCTCTGACCTGCTCTCCTCACTTCCTGACCTTGCTCTCCTCCCTGTCTCCTTCAGTCTGGGAACTCCACTTTTAACCGTGCGAAGCTGCTGAACGTTGGGGTGAAGGAAGCCCTGCGGGACGAGGACTGGGACTGTTTGTTCCTGCACGACGTGGACCTGATCCCAGAGAACGACTACAACCTGTACGTCTGTGACCCCTGGGGCCCCAAACACGCCTCCATAGCCATGAATAAGTTTGGCTACAGGTGAGAGGGAAATCTGCCTGACACCTCAGATCTCCCGCACTACGACTCCTCTCTGAGCATTTAATCCTCCTGCCTCTCCTCCTCCCCTCTCCTCTGCGTCTCTCCTCCTATCCTTCTCCTCTGCGCCTCTCCTCCTATCCCTCTCCTCTGCACCTATCCTCCTATACCTCTTGTCTGCACCTCTCCTCCTATCCCTCTCCTCTGCGCCTCTCCTCCTATCCCTCTCCTCCTTGCTTCTCTTCCTATCCCTCTCCTCTGCACCTATCCTCCTATCCTCGTCGCTGCACTCTCTCCTTCCTACTCCTCTCGCCCTCTCCTCCTATCCCTCTCCTCGCCTCTCTCCTCTATCCTCTCTCTCCTCGCCTTCTCCACCTCTCCTTGCACCATCCTCCTATCCCTCTCTTCTGCACCTCTCCTCCTATCCCTCTTCTCTGCGTCTCTCCTCCTATCCCTCTCCTCCTCCCGTCTCCTCCTATCCCTCTCTCTGCACCTATCCTCCTATACCTCTCGTCTGCACCTCTCTTCCTATCCCTCCTCCTCTGCGTCTCTCCTCCTATCCCTCTCCCTGCGCCTCTCCTCCTACCCTCTCCTCCTCGCCTCTCCTCTGCACCTATCCTCCTATACCTCTCGTCTTGCACCTCTCCTCCTATCCCTCTCCTCTGCGCCTCTCCTCCTATCATCTCCTCCTCCCCTCTCCTCTCCTCTTCACCTATCCTCCTATACCTCTCGTCTGCACCTCTCCTCCTATCCTTCTCGTCTGCGCCTCTCCTCCTATCCCTTCCTCCTTGCTTCTCTTCCTATCCCTCTCCTCTGCACCTATCCTCCTATCTCTCGTCTGCACCTCTCCTCCTATCCCTCTCCTCCTGTCCTCTCTTCCTATCCCTCTCCTCGCCTCTCCTCCTATCCCTCTCCTCCTCCTCTCTTCCTATCCCTCTCCTCTGCACCTATCCTCCTATCCCTCTGTCTGCACCTCTCCTCCTCATCCTCCTCCTCGCCTCTCTTCCTATCCCTCTCCTCTGCGCCTCTCCTCCTATCTCTCTCCTCTGTGCCTCTCCTCCTGTCCCTCTCCTCCAATCCCTCTCAGTCTCTCTGTCTCACTCGGTCTCTCTCTGTTTCACTCAGCCTCACTCTCTGTCTCTCTCTGTCTCACCGAGCCTCATTATCGGTCTTTCTCTGTCGCACTCTCGGTCTCTCTCTGTCTCACTCTCGGTCTCTCTTTGTCTCACTCTCGGTCTCTCTCTGTCTCACTCTCGGTCTCTCTCTGTCTCACTCTCGGTCTCTCTCTGTCTCACTCAGCCTCACTCTTGGCGCATATATATATCTCACCTCTCCTCTCCCCAGCCTCCCGTACCAGCAGTATTTTGGGGGTGTTTCTGCCCTCACCCCTGATCAGTACATGAAGATAAATGGCTTTCCTAACGAATACTGGGGATGGGGGGGTGAGGACGATGACATTGCTACCAGGTGAGACTCGAACTGCGCTCTCCTCCGTCAGACCACCCCACCCCCCACCGGCTCTTTCCACTGTCTCATACCTGGTTCTCATTGCTGTGCATGTTGTGGGGGGCGGGCACCTTGTACATGACTGGCATCTGACTGAGCCAATCAGGGCTGTCCATGTTAGAGCTGTTATGAAATAAGATGGCGCCTGTGTATAATTTTCCATCCTGAGAGAGAACCCCTTTCTTGGCCCCTCTGGCAGGGAAGGGGTTATAGATGCAGTCTTAACGCCCAAATATATGTATATACACACTTATTTCAGAATTGTCCCTCCTTTCACATTGCGAAAGCCACTAGGCGTTTCCTTTACAGAAGTCAAATATTATTCTTAAAAAAATGGCCACCATTTAGCGTTCTCTAAACGGGGTTTAATAGCAACCCTGTTAGTCGCTGTTGCACCCAGTGCTCTGTGATATAACCACGATAAAAGGCAGCCCTGTGGGGTTACAGCCATTTGTATTGTTCGCTCTGAGGATCACAACTTTAATTATGAAACATAAAATGGATGCAGCAGTTGGTATATGGGCGAGTGCTTTCATTTTGATGTTGCTCAGCGTGGGCCTCATTGCGTGTGAATGTGTCCGTCTCATCGCTTCCATTTTCTCTGTCTTTCTTCAAGCTGTCCTCGCTCCGCTGGGATCCTGCATGCTTTTCTTTTCTTCTTTGTTTCCTCCCCTGTTCTTTTCATTTTCTTACACCAGGTAAGGTCGGTATGAGTGAAACCACAGGGGCCCCCTCACCCCGTGTCAGTAAGAGTGAAACCACAGGGGCCCCCTCACCCCGTGTTAGTAAGAGTGAAACCCCAGGGGCCCCCTCACCCCGTGTTAGTAAGAGTGAAACCTCAGGGGCCCCCTCACCCCGTGTCAGTAAGAGTGAAACCTCAGGGGCCCCCTCACCCCGTCAGTAAGAGTGAAACCTCAGGGCCCCCCCCACCCCGTGTAAGAGTGAAACCTCAGGGGCCCCCCACCCCGTGTCAGTAAGTGAAACCTCAGGCCCCCCCCCCGTGTGTGACCTGCAACAGAGCATTCCTGCCTTAAGCGCAGATCAACTAAACAGTGCTAAGGTTTAGCACGCCTCGCTCACTAATTCATATGAATGGGAGGTTAAAGCAGCAGGCCAAGCAATATCCAACATGTGTTTTTTTTTTTTAAATCAGTTCTGTACTATGAGAAAATACTTTTTACTGTATTATAATGTAACCAGCATTTTTGTTTCAATAGCAACCATTTACAAAGTCACATCCTCTTCCTCTTCTGAAACAGGCTCTGGCACACCCCTTTTTGAGCCCTGCCCTCTCTCTAGCAGTGCACCAATTGTATCTAGTGACTGCCTGGTCACATGATCTTCCCCACAGAACTTTGCATCTTTGGTCCTCTATTTAGTGAATCCCGAGCCGAAATATAATAATAAAATAAAAAAAACGGCAGCTTGGAACGCAGCGTTAATGGGCAACGCCCTGCAGGCAGCAGAATGCCACAAATCAGCTGGAGACGTTTACTCTGACTTGTGAATTCAGCACTTCCCTCTCCTAACCTTGCTGTGGTTGTGTAGCTATACTGCAGCCGGCTAGCAGTGCCAGTGCATAGAATCCTACCTACTGTACCCTCTCCAGTAAGGGTAACCAGATGTGCTATTGCAGCTTGTTTAATCCTTAGCACCCACAGACACCGTTAACATCTCCGTGTTGGAATGTATTCCTCATGCTTTCCCTTTTTCTCTGTTCTCTCTCGGTTTCCCGTCTCTGTTGGGTTTTTTCTCCCCGATTCACACAGCACCGATGCCGGTTATCACACTGCGATCCCACGGTTGACTTGAAGTACATTTAGTGCAGGATCGCAGTGGGAAACCTCTGCATTGGGGGCTTTTGTTCTCTCTCGCTTCTTCAAGCCTACACATTCTCTCTTGAACACACCGCCCACATCATGACGGGAGCGCAGCGTGAGTCCTGTTGTCGTATTTATACAGAGCCAGCCACGTCTGCAGCGCTGTACACCATGTGGTGTACCAATGCACACAAATCCAGGGATTGATCACCAGATATAACATGTAAACAACTCTGATTGAGGGACTTAATGAGCCACCTGTGCTGAAGCTGGGATATCCTGAAAACCAGACCTGTTGGGGGGGGGGGGAAATAGTTGAGCACCCCTTTTCTAACTCGTGCCCCCCCCCCTCTTCGTCTTCTATCTCTTTCTTTTTCTTGCCCTCTCTCCTTTATCTCTCTCATGCTTTCTCTCTCTCACCGGGCAGGGTTCGTCTCGCTGGCATGAAAATCTCCAGACCCCCCATCACCGTGGGACACTACAAGATGGTAAAGCACAAGGGAGACCAGGGGAATGAGGAAAACCCACATAGGTGAGGAGACGGAAAGAAGTACAGTTGTTGAATATAAAACGTCATGGCAACTTCATCCCTTCTTGGTTTATTGCAGGGGTGGTCAACTCCAGTCTTCAAGGGCCACCAACAGGTCAGGTGTGCAGGATATCCCTACTTCAGCACAGGTGGCTCAATCAGTGGCTCAGTCTGGCAGCTAAAGGCTTATTCCAGGAGCGACCAGCTCCAGTCCTCAAGGGCTATAAACAGGTCAGGTTTTCAAGATATCCCTGCTTCAGCACAGGTGGCTCAAAGACTGAGCCACTGATTGAGCCTCCTGTGCTGAAGCAGGGATATCCGTAAAACCCTGATCTGTTGGTGGACCTTGAAGACTGGAGTTGACCACCCCTGGTTTAGGGCAAACTGGATTACACTGGGTTATCGAGAATAGCCATAGTGTTAACAATTGCCTGATGCGTTGGAAATGGCCACCCAGAAGTAACGGGTGTGTAAAGGGGGACGGCGGGTTTTATAATAATTCCAACTCTTCACATGGGGGGGATTGCACATTAAGTATCAGAGCCTCCAACACACAGAGACTCTCACAGCCGCCACCGGTCTATGTCATTTCAAGGCTCAAGCTGCCTCACATTATAATCTGGTCTGCAACTGTTACATACGCCTATAATCATATATTCTCTCTAACTGTGCATGCAATGTCTGTACATTCAATGTGTAACCTCTGTTCATTTAATGTAACCGTGTATTATCATAACGCTGTGTCCAGGACCTACTGCGAGTTACGTCTCGTTTCCAAGTATTACTGTACTTCCTGGTACAACGCTTTATAAATAAACAAGTAAACTGTGGGATTCATTACCCATGGAGACTGTGATGGCAGGTACAATAGATATGTTCAAAAAAAGGTTGGACATCTTTTTAGAAAGGAATATACCAAATAAATCAACATGGGAAGGATGTTCATCTAGATCAGCGTTTCCCAACTCCAGTCCTCAGGGAACCCCAACAGGTCAGGTCTTAAGGATATCCCTGCTCCAGCACAGGTGGCTCAGTCAAAATGACTGAGCCGCTGATTGACCCACCTGTGCTGGAGCAGGGTGTCCTTAAGACCTGACCTGTTGGGGTTCCCCGAGGACTGAAGTTGGGAAACACTGATCTAGGGACTAAACCGATTGCCAATTCTTGGAGTCAGGAAGGAGTTTCTTTTTTTCCTTATGAGATATCATTGGATGATATGTCACTGGGTTTTTTTGTTTGCCTTCCTCTGGATCAATATACTGCAAGTACGGATGTAGGATAAGTATCTGTCGTCTAAATGTAGCATAGGTTGAACTTGATGGAAGTATGTCTTTTTTGAACCTCATCTACTATGTAACTATGTAAACACCCCCACTTCTGCAGGAGAAAAATAACTATGAGACTCCTCTTCCCTTCTATGCAGGTTTGATCTGCTCATCCGGACCCAAAGGATGTGGAAACAAGATGGGATGAACTCCTTGAGCTACACGCTGCTGTCCAGGGAGCTGGAGGGTCTGTACACCAATATCACCGTGGATATAGGAGTGGACCCCAAGACCCAGAAAACCACAAGGATGCGGGCTCCTACCCCTCCGGCAATCCGCCGCGTCACCAACGTCACCCACAGCAGCCCCACCGCCACGGAGAACCAATCCCTAGCGAATGCGTCGGCTTCGAGCCCCACGACGAGAGAGCCAGACGAAGAGCTGGGGAAGAAGAGGACTGCGAAACCTACCGAGCAGAGGAGGGAGGGTGTGGGAAGAGCAGGGGGAGGAAAGGCCAACGTGTCAAGGAGGATCAAACGGGAGGGGAAGAAGCCCAGAGTGGCTCCCAGCCAGAGCAGAGGCGAGGGGGCTCGTGGAACGGGGTCACCCGGACTATCACGTGTGCACTTGCAGTCTCAGAGCCCTAGAAAGATAAAGCTCAGAAGCAGCAGGATAGAGCATGGCAAATCTCCACAGAGATCTGCCAGGAACGGCAGAGGTCAGAACGGGAACCCAAAACCTCCACCTGAGGCTGGAGTGGTCAGGGATGTAGTGCAAAGGAGGCCGCTGAACCAGACCGCGCAAAGCCGTCCCCCGGCTCTGGTATCGGACGGCCGAGCGGGAGAGGGAGCCGCCCGGCTTTGAGAGCTGGAGTTTGGAGTGGCAGAAAGCTCTGCTGGTTATCGATGAGTTGATAGAAGCCAGGAATGTGATGGGACGCTGGAAGCTCTTGCGTTTTGTCTATCCAGAACAAAAGGAGGTCGCAGGAGCCTTAAGAAGAGGTTGGAGTTGGGAACTAAATCCTATGGCAGAATATTGTGTGTTGGGGTTATGCGAGACTTCTGCCGGTGCTGATAAGCTAACTTTCCTGTGTTCAATTTAGAGGGGCGTGGGGGGTTTGTTCAGAGACTTCCCAGCAGTGCCTGGCCTCTTCCAGAGTTCATCCTCTCCCCTGTGTGCTGCCCAGGTGTACTCTGTATACTTTAACTCTTGCAGTGGTGTGAGAGCCCGTGGTATAGCCATACTAAAGATGGGAGCCATGCGACCTTGTATTCTTGGATTAACCAAGCAGGGTAGTAAGGCTCGTGACTTGAGTTACCATTAAAGAACATGCCGCCTTTTGGGTGCAGTTAAGTAATGGTAATCCAACTCCAGAGTGCCTTGTTGTTTTAGAAGATCAGGATTCACTGTGAAAATGGCCAAAAAACTAAAAACTCTTACATTTAGCAAAATTCAGTGTACATTTAAGATCGTTAGGTGCACTGCCTTCTAATTCTCTCCGCCTTGGTAACCATACCCTTTCTCCGCAGACAGAGGTTATGGCGCTGCTGTAGCATACGCTCTGGAAGCGATTACAAAAATGTACATATACATGTTAATATATATTTTTTAAACGTTAATTGAATGTTGGGTGCGGCCCTGGAAAAGGATTTTCTCGGGCTGTGTCATGTCGTAAAGGATAAAAATGGTACTGGGATTGTTGGATGCGGATCTCTCAAGAAGAATCTGAACGTGTGTGTGTGTGTGTTTCAGTATTTGAATTCAAGAGTTTTAAAGTGTTTAAAGGTGCATTCACTCCAAGTTTTCAACCAAATATCTGCCTCTTCTGTTTATTAGTCATTGCTGTATTTTGTATTTTTTTATGGGTGATATTTAATATGGCCGTTCCCATGATATTCTTCCTCTCTCCATCACAAGCTACATGGGGGATCAGTAATCTTAATCCCGAAGGCGCAAGAAGCCGCAGATATTGGGGGCGTGGGGCGGTTTATTTTTCTATGTATGCGAGACGTTGTGATTATGGGACGTGGGAAGAGACGCTTTTAGAAAAGCAAACGCACTTTCGGCACCCAAAGGCCAGGATTATACAAGTTACAGACAGAAATGTGTCTATACGTGTGGGCTGAGGTCCACGCTATGTATGTTGTGATATAAGCTGACCCCCTCAGGGCATTCACACTATGATGCTGTGTTTGAAGTGGTATATTAAATTAAAAATGTGAAAGATGTTTGCAACTCGCTGGTCTCTTAATGAAACAGGGTGCTTTATATCCAAACATCCCTCTGGCAACAAAGGCAAAGAAAAGGGTGAGAAACAGTCACATTTCGTTTTTAATTCTCATTCTAACTAGATGACGCATTGATACTGCCACGGTATAAATGCAGCCCCCTCACATGGCAGCGTCCCACGGAGCTGATCAGTTCACCGAGAGGAATCAGTAACCATAGTTTTGCTAGAATTTCCTTCCATGGGAAGGAATCCGTTTGGTGGAGAGAGAAGTGGGGTTAGTGACACTGCTCTGCAGTTCCTATCGCTGACTGTATTGCTTTGCACACGTGAACGCACGCCGCTCTGCACACGTATGGGCTGTACAGGATTTGCTTTGCAATTCATTGCTACCTGCTCTGGCAGCAAAAGGAGAACCCATAGTTACGACCCTCTATATTCACACTCCCTAGTAGTTTGGGACGGGCGGGTCGTCCCTCGGATGCCCCAGCAGGCTGTGCACGGCATTCTTGGCGTGGTAAATGCAATCGTTGACCGAGACCCCCTCGTAGGATGCTCCGATGAGGCTGAGAGGCAGAGACTGCTCTCGCAGGAAGCTGAAGATCCGGTCTGTGGGGACAGCAAGGGGACAGGTGTCAGTGTGTGCAGCGATACCGTTACTCAGGGTGGGATCTATCTGGGGCACAGTGACAATTACTTGGACTTCGACTGTGTCACTACTTGGAGAGAAAACAAGTCTGTGTATTACAATATGATTCAAATGTATTTACTGGCTGAGAAGAACTGGGGACACTGCAGTGACAGCGTGAAACTGCTCTTGCGGGAAGGGGAGAAATTGCATGACCGTGTGACGGTGTGCTCGCTGGGTGCTGCGTGGCTATGGATGGAAGTGACTGCTCGCTGGGTGCTGCGTGGCTATGGATGGAAGTGACGGTGCTCGCTGGGTGCTGCGTGGCTATGGATGGAAGTGACGGTGCTCGCTGGGTGCTGCGTGGCTATAGATGGAAGTGACGGTGCTCGCTGGGTGCTGCGTGGCTATGGATGGAAGTGACGGTGCTCACTGGGTGCTGCGTGGCTATGGATGGAAGTGACGGTGCTCGCTGGGTGCTGCGTGGCTATGGATGGAAGTGACTGGTCGCTGGGTGCTGCGTGGCTATGGATGGATCTGATAGTGCTCACTGGGTTGCTGGCGTTGCGATTGATGGAAAGTGACGTGGTCGCGTCAGGGTGTGAAGAGCGCTGGGTGTTCTGCGTGGCTATGATGGAAGTGACGGTGCCTCGCTGGGTGCTGCGATGGCTATGGAATGGGAAGTACTGTGCTGCTGGGTGCTTGCGTGCTATGTGGAAGTGACTGTCGCTGGGGTGCTGCGTGGCTATGGATGGAAGTGACGGTGGCTCGCTGTGTTGCTGTTGGCTATGGATGGAAGTGACGGTGCTGCGCTGTGGTCTAGCGTGGATAGGGATGGAAGGAGAGACGTGTGCTCGCTGGGTGCTTGCGTGGCTATGGATGGAGTGACGTGCTCGTGGGTGCTGCGTTGTCTATTGGATGGAATTGCGGTCGCTGCTCGGGCTAGGTGGGAGTGCTGCGGGTGTGCGTGATTGGATGAGAGTGAAGGTTGGCGCTGGGTGACTGCGGGCTATGGGGAAAGGACGGTCTCTGTGGTGCTGCTGGCTATGGATGGAAGTGACTGCTACGCTGGGTGCTGATGCGTGGCGATGGATGGAAGTGACGTGCTCGCTCGGGGGCTGCGGGCTATGGGAGGAGTGACTGTGCTCGCTGGGTGCTGACGTTGGGCTTGGATGGAATGACTGGCTCACGTTGGTTCTGCGTGGCTATGATGGAAGTGACTTTCTCGCTGGTGCTGCGTGGCTATGGATGAAGTGGACGGTGCTCGCTGGGGGTGTGGCTGCGTGGCGAGGATGGAAGGTGACTGCTCAGGGAGGGGTGGATCGTGAAGTGGAATTGAGGAGGACGGTGCTCGGGGTGCTGCGTGGATATGGATGGATCGATGAATGCTCCACTGGTGCTGCGTGGCTATGGAATGGAAGTGACGGTGCGGGTCATGGATGCGGCTAGGATGGAAGTGACTGCTCGTGGGGCTGACGTGGCTATGGATGGAAGTGACTGTGCTCGTGGGTGCTTCTTGGCTATGGATGGAAGTGACTGCTCGCTGGGTCTGCGTGGCTTGGATGGAAGTGAAGGTGCCGCTGGGTGTCTGCGTGGTATGGATGTGAATGTAACTTCTCCTGGTGCTGCTTGCGTGGCTATGGAGAAGAAGGATTGACCCCCAACGCCTAGCTCGATGGGTGACTGCGTGGCTTGATGGAAGTGACTGCGTGACCGCGGGTGCTGTGTGCGGCTTATGGATGGAAGTGACCTGCTCGCTGGTGCGTTCGTGCTATTGGATGAGCTGGACTGTGCTCGCTGGTGTGCTGCGTGGCTATGATTGGAAGTTGACGGTGCTCGCTGGGTGCTGCGTGGCTAGATGGAAGGAGACGGTGCTCGCTGGGTGCTGCGTGGCTATGGATGGAAGTGACTGCTCGCTGGGTGCTGCGTGCTATGGATGGAAGTGAACGTGCTCGCTGGGTGCTTCGTGGCTATGGATGGAAGTGACTGGTTCTCCTGGGTGTGCGTGGCGAATGGATGGAAGTGACGGTGCTCGCTGGGTGAGCTGCGTGGTCCTATGGATGGAAGTACGGTGCTCGCTTGGTGCTGTGGCTATGGATTGAAGTGACTGTCGCTGGTCTGCGTGGCTATGGATGAAAGTGATGCTCGCTGGGTTGCTGCGTGGCTATGGATGGAAGTGACTTGCCGCTGGGTGCTGCGTGGCTATGGATGGAAGTGACTGTGCTCGCTGGGTGCTGCGTGGCTTTGGATGGAAGGACGTGCTGCTGGTGCTTGCGTGGCTTGAGGATGAAGTGCTTCCTGGGGCGCTGGTCTATGGATGGAAGTGACGGTGCCACTGGGTGCTGCGTGGCTATGGATGAAGTGACGGTGTCTCGCTGGGTGCTGCTGGCTAGGATGGAAGGACGTGCTCGCTGGGTTGCTGCGGTGCTATGGATTGAAGTGACGGTGCTCGCTGGGTGCTGCGTGGCTATGGATGGTAAGGTGACTGCTGCCGCGTGGGTGCTGGCGTTGGCTATGATGGAAGTGACGGTGGCTCGCGGGTGCTGTGCGTGGCTATGGATAATGACGGTGCTCGCTGGGTGCTGCGTGGCTATGGATGGAAGTGACGTGCTCGCTGGGTGCTGCGGGCTATGGATGGAAGTGGACTGTGCTCGCTGGGTGCTGCGTGGGCTATGGATGGAAGTGACTGCTCGCTGGTGCTGCGTGGCTATGGATGGAAGTGACTGCCTCTCGTGGGTTGCGTGGCTTGATGGAATGAGGTGCTCGCTGGTGGCTGCGTGCTAGATGATGACGGTCGCTGGGTGGCTGCGTGGCTATGGATAGTTGGACTGGCTCGCTGGTTGCTGCGTTGGCTAGGATGGAAGTGACGGTGTGCTCGCTGGGTGGGCTAGGAGCGTGGCTCGCTGTGCTGCTGGCATGATGGAAGTGACTGCTCTCTGGGTTGCTGCGTGGCTATGGATGAATGACGGTGCTCGCTGGGTGTGCTGCGTGGCTATGGATGGAAGTGACGGTCTCGCTGGGTGCTGCGTGGCTATGGATGGATGGAGTGCTCGCTGGGTTGTGCGTGCTATGGATTGAAGTACGGTGCTCGCGGGTGCTGCTGTGGCTATGATGGAAGTGACGTGCTCGCTGGGTGTGCGTTTGCTATGATGGAAGTGACGGTGCTCGCTGGGTGCTGCGTGGCTATGGATTGAAGTTGACGGTGCTCGCTGGGTGCTGCGTGGCTATGGATGGAATGACGTGCTTCTCGCTGGGTGCTGGCGCCTATGGATGGAAGTGACGGTGCTCGCTGGGTTGCTGCGTGGCTATGGATGGAAGTGACGGTGCTCGCTGGTGCTCTTAGGATGGAAGGGGACTGGCTCGCTGGGTGCTGAGGTGGCTATGGATGGAATGACGTGTGCTCGCTGGGTGCTTGCGTGTGGCTATGGATGGAAGTGACGGGCTCGCTGGTGCTGCGTGGCTATGGATGGAATGACGGCTCGTGGGTGCTGCGTGGCTATGGATGGAAGTGTACGTGCTGCTGGGTGCTGCTGGCTATGGATTGAAGTGACGGTGTCTCGCTGGTGTTGCTGCTATGGATGGAATGTGACTGCTCTCTGGGTCTTGCTGCGTGGCTGGATGGAGATTGACTGTTCCGTGGGTGCTGTCGTGGTTTCTATGGATGGAGAAGTGATTGTTCTCGACTGAGTGCTGCTGCTTATGGATGGAGTGACTGGTGCTCGCGGTAATGCAGTGGCTATGGATGGAAGTGACGGTGCTCGCTGGGTGCGCGTGGCTAGGGATGGAAGTGACTGGTCGCTGGGTGCTGGTGGCTATGGAGGGAAGTGACTGCTCGCTGGGTGCTGCGTGGCTATGGATGGAATGGACGGTGCTCGCTGGGTGCTGGGCGTGGCTAACGGATGGAATGACTGTGCTCGCTGGGTGCGCGTGGCTATGGATGGAGAGTTGACGTGCTGCCTCTCGATGGGTGCTGCGTGGCTATGGATGTGAGTGACGGTGCTCGCTGGGTTTGCTCGGGCGTGGCTATGGATGGAAGTGACTGTCGCTGGGTGCTGCGTGGCTATGGATGGGAATGTGACTGTCGCTGGGTGGTGCTGCGTGGCTATGGATGGAATGACTGCTCGCTGGGTGCTGCGTGGCTATGGATGGAAGTGACGTGCTCGCTGGGTGCTCTGCGTGTCTATGTTGATGGGAAGTGAACGGTGCTCGCTGGGTGCTGCGTGGCTATGGATGGAAGTGACGTGCTCGCTGGGTTGCTGCGTGGTATGGATGGAAGTGACGTGCCGCTGGGGTCTGCGTGCTATGGATGGAAGTGACGGTGCTCGCTGGGTGCTGAGCGTTGGCTATGGATGGAAGGTACTGCCGCGGTGTGCTGGCTATGATGATGCTGTGCGCTGGTGCTGCGTGGCTATGGAGGAAGTGACTGTGTCGCTGGGTGCTGCTGGCTATGGATGGAAGTGACGGTGCTCGCTGGTGCTGCGTGGCTATGGATGGAAGTGACAGGCTGCTGTTCCGCTGGGTGGACTTGCGTGGCTATGGATGGGCACAGTTACGGTGCTCGCTGGGTGCTGCGTGGCTATGATGGAAGTGACGCGTGCGCGGGTTCTGCGTGGCTATGGATGGAAGTGACTGCTCGCTGGGTGCTGCGTGGCTATGGATGGAAGTGTACGGGTGCTGCTGGGTGTCTGCCTTGGCTATGGATGGGCAAGTGACGGTGCTCGCTGGGTGCTGCGTGGCTATGGATGGAAGTGTACTGTGGTCTCAGCTGGTGCTGCGTGGCTATGGATGGAAGGACGGTGCTCATGGGTGCTGCGTTGGCTATGGATGTAAGTGACGGTGCTCGCTGGGTGCTGCGTGGCTATGGATGGAAGTGACGACTGGTCGCTGGTGCTGCGGGCTATGAGGAAATCTGCGGTGCTCCTGGGTGCTGCGTGGAGCTATGGATGGAAGTGACGGTGTTCTCGCTGGTGCTGCGTGGCTATGGATGGAAGTGACTGCTCGCTGGGTTGCTGGCGTGGCTAATGGATGTGAAGTGACGTGCTCGCTGGGTGCTGCGTGGCTATGGATGGAAGTGACGGTGCTCGCTGGGTGCTGCGTGTCTATGGATGGAAGTGACTGCTCGCGGGTGCGCGTGCTATGGATTGGAGCAGTGATGTCGCTTGGGTGTGTGGCTATGATGGAGTGAACGTGCTCGCTGGGTTGGATGCGTGGCTAGGATAAGCAGTGACGGTGTCGTCCTGGGTGCTGCGGGT
>CM071574.1:74789677-74891357 GCA_036426205.1 Ascaphus truei
TGCTCGCTGGGTGTGCTGCGTGGCTATGGATGGAAGTGAACGGTGCTCGCTGGGGTGCTGACGCTGGGGCTAGTGGAGTGGAAGTGACGGGTGCTCGCTGGGTGCTGTCGTGCTATGGATGGGAAGTGACTGTGCTCGCTGGGTGATGCGTGGCTATGGATGGAAGTGACGTGCTCGCTGGGTGCTGCGTGGCTTAGGATGGGAAGTGAGTGCTCGCTGGGTGCTGCGTGGCTATGGATGAAGTGACGTGATCCTGGGTGGCGTGGGTATGGTGAAAGTGACGGTGCTCGCTGGGTGCTGCGTGGCTATGGATGGAATTGACGGTGCTCGCTGGGTGGCGTGGCTATGGATGGAAGTGACGGTGCTCGCTGGGTGCTGCGTGGCTATGGATGGAAGGGGACTGCTCCGCTGGTTGCTGCGTGGCTATAGGAGGAAGTGACTGGGGTCCGCTGGGTGCTGCGTGGCTATGATGGAAGTGACGGTGCTTCGTGGGGCTGCGTGGGCTATGATGGAAGTGACGTGCTCGTGGGTGCTGCGTGGCTATGATGGAAGTGACTGTTGTGCTGCGTTGATGGGTGCGTGCGTGTGCTAGTGGATGGAAGTGATGGTCGCCTCACGGGTGCTGCGTGGCTATGGATGGAAGAGGTTGACGGTGCTCTCGACTGGGTGCTGCGTTGCTATGGATGGACGTATCGTGCGCTGGGTGCTGCTGGCTATGGTGGTTCAATGTGTACTCGCCTGGTCTGGTGGCTTATGGATGGAAGTGACTGTGGCTCGCTGGGTGCTGCGTGGCTATGGATGGGAGTGACGGTTGCTCCGCTGGGTGCTGCGTGGCTATGGATAAGAGTAAGTGACTGACTCGCTGGGGCGGTGGGGCTATGGATGGAAGTGACGGTCTCGTGGGTGCTGGTGAGGCTGGTATGGAGGGAAGTGACTGCTCGCTGGGTGCTGCGTGGCTTGGATGGAAGTGACTGTGCTCGCGTGGGGTGGCTGGATGGAGTGACTGCTCGCTGGGTGGCGGGCTATGGATGAAGTGACTGTGCTCGCTGGGTGCTGCGTGTCTATGGATGAAGACTGCTGCTGGGTCTGTGGCTATGGATGGAAGTGATGCTCGCTGGTGGCTGCGTTGGCTAATGGATGGAGTGACTGTGCGTGCGTGGGTGCTGCGTGGATATGGATGGAAGTTGGGACTGCTCGCTGGGTCTGCGTGGCTATGGAGGAAGTGACGTGTTCTCGCTGGGTGCTGCGGCTATGGATGGAATGGACGGATCGCTGGTGCTGCGTGGCTATGGATGGAAGTGACGGTGCTCGTGGTGATGCTGGGTGTGATGGATGGAAGTGACGTGCTCGCTGTGGCTGCGTGGCTATGGATGGAAGTGACGGTGTGCTCGCTGGGTGCTGCGTGGCTATGGATGGAAGTGACTGCTGCTAGGGTGCTGGCTGGCTTAGGATGGAATGACTGAGGTCGCTGGGGGCTGCGTGGCTATGGATGAAGTGAAGTTCTCCTGGGTGCTGCGTGGCTATGGAGAAGTGACAGTGCTGCCCTGGGTTGCTGCGTGGCTTGGATGGAAGGACTGTGCCGCTGGGTGCTGTGGGCTAATGGATGGAAGTGACTGCTCGTGCTTCGTGCTTGGATGCTGGAACGTGTGCGTTGCGACTGTATGTGAGTGACGGTTGACTCGCTGGGTGCTGCGTGCTATGGATGGAAGGACTGCTCGCTGGGTGCTGCGTGGTGATGGAGTGGAAGAGTGACGTGCTAGCTGGGTGCTGCGTGCTATGGATGGAAGTGACTTGCTCGCGGGTGCTGTCGGGCTATGGATGGAAACTAGTGGACTGGTCTCCTAGGGGTGATGCGTGGGAATGGATGAAGTGACGGTGCTCGACTGGGTCTGCGTGGCTATGGATGGAAGTGACGGTGCTCCGCTGGTGCTCTGCTATGTGACTGGGCGTCTGCGTGGTATGAGAAATGATGCTCGCTGGGTTGCTGCGGGGCTATGGGATGGAAGTGACTGTGACTCTGCTGGGTGCTGCGTGGCTATGGATGGAAAGTGACTGCTCGCTGGGTGTCTGCGTCCGGGACTGGATGGAAGTGGACTGTGGCTAGCTGGGTGGTTGAGTGCGAGATGGATTGATGGTGCTCGATGGGTGCTTGAGCTGGTCAGGATTTGGAAGGGGACGGTCGAGGGTCTTCGAGTGTGGCTATGGATGGACAGTGACGGGTGCTCGCTGGTGCTGGCTGGCTATGATGGAAGGACGTGACTCGATGGGTGGATGACGTGGACTATGGATGAAGTGACGTGCTCGCTGGGTGGTTGTCGTTGGGGCTATGGATGGAAGAGGATGGCTCGCGGGGTGCTGCGTGCTAGGATGGAAGTTGACGGTGCTCGTCGGGTGCTCGTGGCTATGGATGGTAATGGAACGTGACTCGCTGGGTGCTGCGTGGCTATGATGGAAGTGAAGGTGCTACGCTGGGTGTCTGCGTGGTATGGATGGAAGTGACTGGCTCGTGGGTGCTGCTGGCTATGGATTGAAGTGACTGACGGGCTGGTGCTGCGGTGCTATGGATGGCGTACTTCCTCGGGTCGTGGGATGGAAGTGAGCTGCTGGTGGCTGGTGCTTGGTGTGACTGTGCCGTGGGGCTAGCTGGTATGGAGAGTGGACTGTGCTCGCCGTGGTTGCTGCGTGGCTATGGATGGAAGTGACGCGGTGTGCGGTTGATGGAGATGTGCGCGTGGTGCTGGTGGCTATGGATGGCAGGTGTGCTCGCTGGGTGCTGAGCGGTGGCTAGGTGATGGAGTGATGCTCGCCTGGGTTGCTGCGGGGCTATGGATGGAATGACCGAGTTCTCCGGGATTTGTAAGAAGGAGGGGGGGGGGTGCTGCGTGGCATGGAAGTGGAAGTGACGGCCGCTGGGTGCTGCGTGGTAATGGAAATGAGCATGGACGATGCTCGCGTGGGTCTTGCGTGCTATGGAATGTGAAGAGTACGATTTGCTCGCTGGGTTGCTGCTGTGGGCTAGTGATGTGAAAGTGACGGGTGTGCTCGCTGAGGTGCTGCTTGGCTTCTAGGTGATGGAGTGACGTGCTCGCTGGGTGCTGCGGGCTAGGTGGAGAAGTGACTTGCTCGCGGTGGGTGCTGCGTGGCTACTGGATGGAAATTGCGTGCTTCCGCTGGGGCTGCGGGCCTATGGATGGAAGGTACGGTGTGCGTCGCTTGGGTTGCGCGTGGCTATGGATGGACAGGTGGACGTGCTAGCTGGTGCTTGCTCTGGGCTAATGGAAGGGGACTGGTCGCTGGGGTCTGCGTGGCTATGGATGGAATGACGTGTGCTGCTGTTGCGGTAGGTAGACGCCTGCGTGCTATGCGTGGACAGAGGTGACGTGTGCTCGGTGGGTGCTGCTGTGGCTATGGATGGAAGTGTACGGTGCTACGCTTGGTGGTCTGCTTGGCTATGGAATTGAGTGACGGTTGCTCGCGGTGCGTTGGCTGTCTATGGATGGAAGTGGATGGCTCGTCTGGGTCTGGCTGACGTGGCCTGGAGTGAAGGACGTGCTCGCTGGGGTGCGGTGGTTCTATGGATGGGAAGTGAGCGTCTCGCTGAGTGCTGCGGTGCTATGGATGGAAGTGACGTGTGCTCGCGGGGTGAAATCGTGCTATGGATGGAAGTGACTGTGCTCGCTGGGTGCGTGGCTGGGATGGAAGTGGACTGTCGCGGGTTGCTGGTGGCTATGGATGGGAAGTGACTGCTCGCTGGGGGCTGCGTTGGCTAATGGATGGAATTGACGGTGCTCGTGGAGTGTGCGGGCTAAGGATGGAAGACGTGCTCGTGGGTGCGCGTGGTATGGATGGAGAGTGACGTGCTGCTCGCTGGGTGCTAAGCGTGGCTATGGATGAGTGAGGTCTTGCTGGTCCGGGCGGTACGGTTTCTTGCATGGGTGCTGCGTGGATATGATGGAGGGAAATTGACTGCTCGCTGGGTGAGTGGCTGCTGGCTATGGATGGAATTGACATGCTCGCTGGGTGCGCGGGCTATGGATGAAGGTTGACTGCTCGCTGGGTTGCTGCGTGGTCTGATATGATGGAGAAGTGAACTGGTGCTCGTGGTGCTGCGTGGACTATGGATGAAGTGACGGTTTGTCGCGGTGCTGCGTGGCTATGGATGGAAGGCGAGTGAGAGGGGGCTGCGTAGCTATGGTGAGGTAAGTGAAACGTGTCGATGGGTGGATGGAGTTGGCTAGGGAGAGGAAGGTACGGCTCGCTGGGTGGGCTTGGCGTGGGTAGTGATGGAATGACTGCTCGCTGGGGTGCATGGTGGACATGGAGGAAGTGAAGGTGTCGCTGGTGTGCGTGGCTGCTATGGAGGGAAGTGATTCCCTGGGTGCTGGTGCTGCTTGAGGGTGTGCTGCGTGCGCGGCTATGGATGGAAGTGACAGTGCTCGCTGGGTGCTGCGTTTGGCTATGGATGGAAGTAACGGTGCTCGCGGGTGCTGCGTGGCGGTGGAATGACGCCGGGAATGCTTTGGTGGAAGTACTGTGCTCGTCGGGTTCTGCGTGGCTATGGATGGAAGTGACTGAGCTCGCTGGGTTGCTGCGTGGCTCCTGGATGGAAGTGACGGTGCTCGCTGGGTGCTGCTGTGCTATGGATGGACGTGACGGTGCTCGCTGGGTCGCTGCGTGGCTATGGAGGATAGGTGACTGTCCGCTGGGTGCTGGCTGTGGCTTATGGTATGGAAGTGGACGGGCTCCTGGGGCTGCGTGGCTATGGATGGAGTAAAAGTGACGGTGCTCGCTGGGTGCTGCGTGGCTATGGATGAAAGTGACACTGTCGGTGCTCGGGCTATGGGTGCTGCTCACTGGTGTTTGCTGGCTAGGATGGAAGTGAGTTTCTCGCTGGTGCTGCGTGGCTATGGATGGAAAGTGACTGCTCGCTGGGTGCTGCGTGGCTATGGATGAAAGTGACTCGCGGGTGCTCGTGCCGGGGAATGGGTGACGGAGGATGTCGGAGTGGCTATGGATGGAAGTTACGGTGTCGCTGGGTGCTGCGTGTATGGATGGACAGGACGCTGGTTGCTCGGACGAGGGATGTCGGCGGTGCTGCGTTGTGGATATGGATGGCAAGAGAGTGACGGTTGCTCGCTGGGTGTGTCGTGGCTATGATGAGTGAACTCTCGCTGGTTGTCTGCGTGGCTATGGATGACCTCCAAGGGAAAGGCGGAGAGAGGGGGAGGAGGGGAGAGGGAGGGAAGGGAAGGAGAGAGGCGGGGGAGGAGATGGATAGAGATGGAGGAGTGAATCGTGGCGAGAGAGGGTGAGGAGTGGATGGATGCGAAGTGATCTTTTGAGTGAGAGCTGGGGATGCGGTGGTATGGATGGAAGGTGAAGGTGTGGTGCCGCGGGGGTGATGCGTGGCTATGGATGGAAAGGAATGGCTCGCGAGGTGCTGCGTTTGGCTATGGAATGGAAGTGACTGCTAGCTGAGGGTGCCTGCGTGGCTATGGATGGAAGTGACTGTGGCTCGCTGGGTCGAGGGTTAGGATGGAAGTAGTGAATGCGGCGCTGGGTGTGTGCTGCGTGGCTATGGATGGAAGTGACGGTGCTCGCTGGGGCTGCGTGGCTATGGATGGGAAGTACTGGCAGCTGGGTGCTGCGTGGCTATGGAATGGAAGTGACTGGTCGCTGGGTGGCTGTGCGTGGCTTGGATGGAAGTGACGGTGCTCGCTGGGTGTTGCGTGTGGCTATGGATGGAGTGACGGTGCTCGCTGGGTGCTACGTGGATAGGGATGGAACGGAAGAATGTACGGTGCTCGCTGGGTGCTGCGTGGCTATGGATGGAAGTGACGTGCTCGATGGGTGCTGCGTTGGCTATTGGATGGAATTGACGGTGCTCGCTGGGTGCTCGTGGCTAGGATTGGAAGTGAAGGTGTGCTAGCTGGGTGCTGCGTGGATATGGATGAAGAGTGAAGGTGTGCGCGCTGGGTGATGCGGGCTATGGTGGAAGGACGGTGCTCGTGGGTGCGCCGTGGCTATGGATGGAAGTGCACTGCTAGCTGGGTGCTGATGCGTGGCTATGGATGGAAGTGACGGTGCTCGCTGGGGGCTGCGTGCTATGGGATGGAAGTGACTGCTCGCTGGGTGCTGAGTTGGGCTTGGATGGGGAAGTGACTGCTCGCGGGGTGCTGCGTGGCTTGGATGGAAGTGACGGTGCTCGCTGGGTGCCTGCGTGGCTATGGTGGAAGTGGGGGGACGGTGCTCGCTGGGTGCTGCGTGGAGAGGGAGGGAAAGGGAGCCAGGAGAGGGAGGGGAGGAGGGGGAGGGAGGGGGAACAGTGAAAGGGAGAGAGGGGGGGAGCGGGGGAGACTGGAGGGGAAAGGCGAAGGGGGAGAGAGGGGTGCATGGAGGGGTGCGAAGAGGGAGGGAAGACCAGGGAGATGGAGATGGGGGATGAGTGGATATGGAGGGAAGTAGGGAAGGTGATAGATGGGGATGAGTGGGATATGGAATGGAAGTGAATGATCGATGGGGCTGGGGGACTATGGATTGGAAGAGTGAGTGCTCATGGGTTGCTGCGTGGGCTATGGATGGAAGAGGAAGTGACTGCTCGCTGGGGTCTGAGTGGCTTGGATGGAAGTGAAGGTTGCCGCTGGGTGCTGCGTGGCTATGGATGGAAGTGACGGTTGCCGCTGGTGCTGCTTGCGTTGGCTATGGAGGAAGAGGAAGGGAACTTTACCCCCCCCCTAAACCCGGCGCCCCTAGCTCGGATGGGTGATGCGTGGCTAGGATGGAAGAGACTGCTAGAGGGTGCTGTGTGCGTGGCTTATGGATGGAAAAGTGACCCTGCTCGCTGGGTGCGCGTGGCCTATGGATTGAAGTGGACTGTGCTCGCTGGGTGCTGCGTGGCTATGATTGGAAGTTGACGGTGCTCGCTGGGTGCTGCGTGGCTAGGGATGGAAGGAGTGACGGTGCTCGCGGGGTGCTGCTGGCTATGGATGGAAGTGACTGCTCGCTGGGTGCGCGTGGGGCTATGGATGGAAGTGAAGGTGCTAGCTGGGTGCTGCGTGGTATGGATGGAAGTGACGGTTGTGCGGGTGTGCGTGGACTATGGATGGAAGTAGTGAATGCTCGCTGGGTGCTGCGTGGCTAGGGATGGAGAGTAGTACAGTGGACTAGATGGTTGGCCGCGGGGCTATGGAGGAAGTGAACGGTGCCGCTGTGGTGGCGTGGCTATGGATTGGATGGAAGTGACTGCTCGCCTGGGTGCTTGCGTTGGCATGGATGGGAAGTGACCTGCTCGCTGGGGGTGCTGCGGGGCTAGGGATGGAAGTAGACGCCGCTGGGTGCTGGTGGCTATGGATGGAAGTGACTCTCGCTGGGTGCTGCTGAGTGGGATATGGAGGAAGTGACTGCTCGCTGGGGTGCTGCGTGGTATGGATGGAAGTGACCTGCTCGCATGGGTGTGCGTGGCTATGGATGGAAGGACTGTGCTAGCTGGGTGCTGAGTGGCTATGGAGGAATACGGGCTCGCGCTGGTGCTGCGGGGATATGGATGGAAGTGACGGTGCTCGCTGGGGGTGCCTGCGTTGGCTATGGATTGGAAGTGGACTGTCGCTGGGTGCTGCGTGCTGGATGGAACGTGACAGGGCCGCTGGGTGCTGCGTGGGCTATGGATGGTGGAAGTGACGGTTTGCTCGTGGGTGCTGCGTTGTGGCTATGGATAGAAGTGACTGCTCGCTGGGTGCTGCGGGCTATGGATGGAAGTGACATGCCGCGGGGTGCTGCGTTGGGTAGGCTGGAAGTGCCTGGTGGGCGCTGGGTGCTGCGGGCTATGGATGGAAGTGATGCTGCGGGGTGATGCGTGGCAGGGGATGGAAGTGACGGTGCGCGTGGGTGCTGGCGCTGGGCGATGGATGGAAAGTGACTGCTCGGGGTGCTGAGTGGCTATGGATGGAAGTGATCCTGCCGCTGGGTGCTGCTGCGGGGCTATGGATGGAAAGTGACTGCTCGCTGGGTGCTGCGTGGCTATGATGGAAGTGATGGCTCGGGGGCATGCTGCGTGGTGGGCTATGGATGGAAGTGACGGTGCTCGCGGGTGCTGCGTGCTATGGATGGAAGTGACTGTGCTAGCTGGGGCTGCGTTGCTCTATGGATTGGAAGTACTGGTCGGCTGGGTTGTGCGGGGCTATGGATGGAAGTGATGTGCTCGCTGGGTGCGGGTGGCTAGGATTGGAAGAGTGACGGTTGCTCGCAGGGTTGCTGCGTGGTTGGCTATGGAGGATGTGACTGGTCGCTGGGTGATGCGTTGGCTATGGATGGAAGAGTGACGGGCTCGCTGGGTGCTGTGGGGCTAGGATGGAAGAAGTTTGACGGTGCTCGCGGGGTCGCTGCTGGGCTATGGATGGAAGGACGGTGCTCGCTGGGTGCTGTCGTGGCTATGCGAGTGGAAAGTGACTGCCGCGGGTTGCGGTAGGCTATGGATGGAAGTGACGTAGCTCGCTGGTGCTGCGTGGCATATGAGGAAAGGACGGTGCCGCTGGGTGTGCGTGAGTGGCTATGGATGGAAGTGCTGCGTGCTCCTGGGTGCATGCTGCGTGGCTATGGATGGAAGTGGACGGTGCTCGTGGGTGCTGCGTGGCTTATGGATGCGATGACGGAGCTCGCGGGTGCCTGCGTGGTATAGGATGGAAGATGACGTGATCACGCTGGGTGCTGCGTGGCTATGGATGGAAGTGACGTGTGCGTCTTGCTTGCATTAAGTGGACTGCTCGGTTGTGCGTGGCTATGGATGGAAGTGGAACTGGTAGACGCTGGCTATGATGGTGAGATGCGGGTGCTGGTGGAGTATGGAAGGACTGTGCTCACATGGGTGTGACGGCTTGAAGTGACGGTGCGTGAGGTGCTGCGTGAGTAAGGATGGAAGTGACGGATCCGAGGGGTGCGGTGGCATATAGATGGGAAGTAGTGCTGTGCTCGGAGGGTTGCATGCGGGCATATGGATGGAAGTGATAGCTGCTCGGGGTGCTTGCGGGCTATGGATGGATAGAGTGACGGTGTGTCGCTGGGTGTGCGGCGTGGCTATGGATGGAAGTGACGTGCTCGTGGGTTTGCTGCTTGGCTATGGATGGACCAATGACTGCTGCGGTGCTGCGTGGGCTATGGGATGGAAGTGACTGTGCTCGCGTGGGCTGCGTGGGCTTATGGATGAGAAGTGATGCATCGCTGGGTGGCTGCGTGGCTATGGATGGAATATCTGGGTCGCTGGGTGCTGCGTGCTATGCGATGAAGTGACGGTGGTCGCGGGTTGCGGCGTGGCTAGTGGATGGAAGTGACTGGTCGCGGGTTTGCTGCGGTGGCTATGGAGGGAAGTGACGGTGCTCGCGGGTTGCTGCGTTCGGCTTATGGAGGAAGTGACGTGATCTTGCTGGGTGCTGCGTGGCTATGGATGGAATGAGGACTGTGCTCTGCTGGGTTGGCTTTGGTGACTGTGTGGATGTAGCTAGAGGGAGTGACGTGGCTGCTGGGTGCTGCGTTGTGGCTATGGATGGAAGTGGACTGCTGATGGGGCTGCGTGGTAGGATGGACAGTGACGGTGCTCGTGGGTGATCCGCGTGGCTTGATGGAAAGTGATAGCTGACTTGGGTGCTGGTTGGCTTGGATGGAAGTCGGGCTGTCGCTGGTGCTGGCTGTGTGGCTATGGATGGAAGTGACGCTCGCTGGGTTGCTGCGGGATAGGATGGAGTGACATGTCCGCTAGAGGTGCTGCGGTGGCTATGGATGGAGTGACTGCTCGACTGGGTGCTGCGCGTTGGCTATGGATGGAAGTCCGGAATGTCGCTGGGGCTGCTGCGTGGCTAGGATGGAAGTGACGGTGCTCGCTGGGTGATGCTGCGCGTTTGGTATGGATGGAAGTGACGGTGCTCGTGTGTTGCTGCGTGGCTATGGATGGAAAGGACGTGCTCGCGGGTGTGGGTTTATGGATGGAGTGTAAGTGATGCTCGCTGGGTGTGCTGAGTGGTCAGGGATGGAGTAGGACTGTGCCGCGGGTGCTGGTGGTACTTGGATGGAGTGACGGATCGTGGGTGCTGCGTGGCTATGGATGGATAAAGTGACTGCTCGTGGGGCTTGATCGTGGCTTATGGATGGAGAGGTGACTGGTGCGATGGGTGCTGCGTGGCTATGGATGGAAAGTGACTGGTGCTCGCTGGGTGCCTGCGTGGACTGGATAGGACTGTTCACTGTCTGTTGGCATCGGTGGGGCAGTCGACGGTGACGCTGGGACTGCGTGGCTAGGGGGAAATGGAGTGAGCTGGTGCGTGGCTGAGTGATGTCGCTGGGTGCTGCGTGGCTATGGATGGAAGTGATAGTGATGATGGGTGCTGTGTGGCGATGGATGGAAAGTGACGTGTGCTCGCTGGGTGCTGGTGGCTATGGATGTGGAACGTGGAGTGCTCGTGGTGTGCTGCTGCGGCTATGGAGGAAGTGAAGCTGCTCGCGGGTGCTGCGTGCTAGTGGATGGATGATACGGTGCTTCCTGGGTGCTGCGTGGGATATGGATGGAAGTGACTTGCTCCAGCTGGGTGCTGCGTGGTATGGATGGAAGAGATGCTGCTCGATGGGTGCTGCGGGCATTATGGAGGAAGGACAGGTGCTCGCTGGGGTGATGACGTGGCTATGGATGGAAAGTGACGAGTGCGTCGCTGGGTGCTGCGTGGTGGTGGATGGAAAGTGACGTGCTCGCTCGGGTTGGCTGCGTGTTTGGCTATGGATGGAAGTGCCGGTGTGATCGCTGGGATGCTGTCGGCTATGGATGGAAGTGACGGTGTGCTGGTTGGTGCGTGGCTATGGATGAAGCATGACGGTGTCGCGGGTGTGCGTGGTTGGCTATGGATGGAAGTGACTGCTCGCGGGTGCTGCGTGGCTATGGATGGAAGTGACTTGCTCGCTGGGTGCTGCGGGCTATGGATGGAAGTGACGGTTCTCGGTGGGTGCTGATGCGTGGCTATGGATGGAAGTGACGGTGCTCGTGGTGCTGAGTGGCTATGGATGGAAGTGACGTCGCGCGGGTGCTGCGTGGTATGGACTATGGATGGAAGTGACTGTCTCGTGGGCTTTGCTGCGGGCTCTGGATGGCGTGAAGGTTGCTCGCTGGGTGCTGCGTGGCTATGGATGGAAGTGACGGTGCTCGCTGGGTGCTGCGTGGCTATGGATGGAAGTGACTGTGCTCGCTGGGTGCTGCGTGGCTATGGATGGAAGTGACGGTTCTCGCTGGGTGCTGCGTGGCTATGGATGGAAGTGACGGTTCTCGCTGGGTGCTGCGTGGCTATGGATGGAAGTGATATACTGTATCGGGACACAGTGTCAATCAGACACTGGACAGGGTGACACTGACCCACATTCCATCAGAGGTCCACTCGGCCTGTTGCACAGACTGCACTAATTCGGCGGAATCTGACATTTGGACGTGGCCGAGTCGGCGCCAGCGCATGGCCACCACGGGACCCTCTGCCACCGGCCGTTACACCAATTAGGGAAGTTAAAGGTTTTTTTAGCAGTTAGGGTAGGGGGTTAAGGATAAGGGGTTAGGGTATTGGGGGTTTTAGGGTAAGGAGTGAGGTTAAGGGCTTACCTTAGCTGCGTAACGACTGGCGGAGAGATGTGCTCGCCTGCGGTGAGGCGAGTGGCGGCGACTCAAAAGGTCCTAGACCACTGAATCTGGCCCAGGTCCAATATAGATATATACCATCACGTCTTAGACAGGTCTGCAACCCTGCCTTTCACCATTATCACGTAGCATACAGTGCTTCCACTACAGCAAGGGATTCTGGGAAATTTTGCCCGAAATCCATTTTTACATGGAACCCTTATAAGCGTATGTTTAAAAGCTGTGTTTACAGCGAGCATTAGCTTATAAGGGATCCATGTAAAAATGGATTTCAGGCAGGTGACACGGTGTGTTCATTTGCATGTAATTTCCCAGAATCCCTTGCTGCAGCGGAAGCACTGTATGCAAGGTGATAATGGTGAAAGGCAGGGTTGCACACCTGTCTAAGACATGTGAATGTGCTCACAAGTGATATAGATATAGACACACACACACACACACACACACTAATCCTATAATTATCAGTCCTATGCTGGCGTTGCCATAGGAAGGAGTGGGCGGATCCTGTATCGGGCTTTCTGCAGTGACTCATCGCCCCACGGTTACAGGGTGCGGAAATACACGCGACTCCCCCCCCCCCGCGGCTCCTCCTTACCTGTGCGCTCCCGGTGTCCCACGGTGTACTGAGGGATGCAGTCCTGCGAGAGGGGAACACACATCTTTATGCCACAATATATGGGAGATGGGGCAGGCCATTAACTGCTTCATTTCCATGCTTAGCTCAGGGGTGGGCAACTCCAGTCCTCAACCTGACCTGTTGGTGGCCCTTTTCAGGATATCCCTGCTTCAGCACAGGTGGCTCAATCAGTGGCTCAGTCGTGCTGAAGTAGGGATATCATGAAAACCTGACCTGTTGGTGGCTCTTGAGGACAGGAGTTGCGCCCCCCGCCCGGTGTGTGAAAATGAAAAGTTTCAGCAACAACACACCCCCCCCCCCCCCCCAACAAAATCCAATGAAAACGCCTCCATTGTGGACGGGAATTAACGATAAGCTGGCATATAAGAACAGGCGAACGCAATGAATAAACTCCGATAGCTTCTATATACATTACACGGCGAGGAAAGGGGTGGCCGATCTGGCTCCGGCAACATTAACACTTTATTTTGTCGCTTTCGTGGTCGTTTTGACCAGCAGGGACAGGACCCCAAATTATTTACCCCGAAAATACTCCGGAGTTTACGGAATACAGGCCGAAGAAAAACCTTGCAGCTTTGCACCGGCAGCTCATTTAAATGCATCCAAAAACGCCGCGAAAAAGACGACCGGCATTTCTGTTCCATACGGTGAATGTTGAATAGCGGAATGGGACATTTGGTCGCCGCCGGCGTTGGCCGCAGAATGACCCTCCTCCGCAGCCGAACCACCGCTGGAATCCCCGCCGCCGCGGGCTGCTTCTAGGGTAAGTTTTATAACGGGTTAGGGTAGGGAGTTAATTTAAGGGTTTTAAGTGCTTGGGGCAGTGGGTTTTAGGTTAAGGGCTTAGGGTAGGGAGTTTTAGTGTAAGGGCTTAGGGTAAGGGGTTTTTAGTGCAAGGGTAAGGGCTTAGGGTAAGGGGTTTTTAGTGCAAGGGCAAGGGCTTAGGGTAGGGGGTTTTAGTGTAAGGGCTTAGGGTAAGGGGTTTTTAGTGCAAGGGCAAGGGCTTAGGGTAGGGGTTTTTAGTGTAAGGGCAAGGGCTTAGGGTAGGGGTTTTTAGTGTAAGGGCAAGGGTTTAGGGTAGGGGGCTTTAGGGTAAAGGGATTTAGGGTAAGGGCTTGGAGGTATTAGGGTAAGGGCTTTGAGTAGGGGGTATTAGGGTAAGGGCTTTGAGTAGGGGGTATTAGGGTAAGGGGATTTTGGGTAAGGGGATTTAGGGTAAGGGGATTTAGGGTAAGGGCTTGGGTGCTTTAGAATAAGGGCGTTTTAGGGGAGGGGGTTTAGGCACTTACCTTGGCGGTGAAGTGGCCGGCGGCGGCAGGTTCCGGTGATGGCACGAGTCTCGGTGAAACAGCTGCAGCCAAATGTCCCAGAGTGGTGAATAGGCCGCTCAGTTTGATTCTGTGTGTAATAGGACAGTGACATTGCTCTTCTCGCAAACTAAAGGGGTTGAACCCGCCACTGTTCTTAGGATAAAACGATCTCGTGGCCGTGGACATCAATGGCTGCTGAGGAAGGATGATGAGAATAGCGGTAGGAATCCCGTGTCACCTTGTGCAGCGTCACAATGGCTCTGCTCGGCGCCTCTCTCGCTCCCAGCTGCGTCTCCGCCGCCTCCGTCGCCAGGTGCAAGAGCTTCTCCGAAGACACGGAACCCGGCTCCCCCAGGCTGCTCCGGAACCACGCGCCTCCCAGCATCACCTGGGAGAGAGGGAAAGGAGAAGAGCTCATGTGGGCCAGGTCCAATCCCCCGTACTGCCGGCGGATCTCTGCTAGAGAGGCCGGCGACCTCTTGCACAAAGATTACATTCAAATACAGCGCCGGGATCTGGCAATGCGTTGCAGGCGCTGAATAGGTTAAAAAAAAAACATTTTTCTATTGCGGAAACTTTTAAACCAGCCTCGCTGTGCTATAAAACGCTCACGGCTACCCGCCTATTACATGTGGCGGTTGTTCGCCATTTTTAAAATGGCTGCCTTTTCCTCCGCTGCGGCCAGAGTATCTGAACGCTTATTTGTTGCACGTTCGCAGTACCTTTTTGTATCCGTTTGCGAATGTTTGCCTTTATTTGGATAGCATTCTGTTTATGTCATTTAGATCATTGTGTACCCCCATTGTACTGAGCTGTGGAATATGTTGGCACTTAAATAATAATATCGAGTTCCCTTTATCCCATGCGCTATTTGGGTTAGGAGCCCATTGTACCTTTGGGACAATATTCAGTACACTGTGCGACCTTTACTTCCTTATGTTCCATAATTAGATAGTAAGCTCTTTAGCCCACTGGGTCTATTATAGTCCTGTGTGCAGCACTCGGCTATGTCCTTAATAGTATAACCAGAGCCTTTCATTTCCAAAGCACATTACAGCGATACTGCAAGAACATTGCAAGCAGCCACCTCTGGGGTGGAATTCTGGCTCTGGTCTGAACGCCCTGCAGGTGGAGGGGTTGAAGACATACCGTGATCCGGGTGGAGCTGGACCCGCGTCGGTTTTGCTGTGGAAACGGCACCGAATCGTAAACTATCCCCAGCAGGGCCCTGTCCTCTGATGATGGGACCAGGTGTCCAAAGCCCTGGGGGACAGGAGAGGGGTCAAGCAATGTGGAGAGGACATCCCAGCCTGAGAGAAACCCATCGTCAGTCCCTCCTAGGAGCAAAGTGTACTAATGGCAGTGACATGGTTAAGGGGTCAGTCCCTCCCAGGAGCAAAGTGTACTAATGGCAGTGACATGGTTAACGGGTCACATCTGAGTGATTGATGTATTTTCTTACCAAAATCTGAAATGTGTAAATCTTTATCTATTATCTTTAACATTTGCAAACATGGTGACCCGACACTTGTTAGGGGTGCGATTCCCTCTGGCGGCTTCCTTTTGTCTGATGCCACCGTGCGCTACACAAGAGTTTGCACAGGCAGAACTTTCCCCCTTCCAGTATCCTATCTCTGATAAGGGTAATGAAAACACTGACGAACACTCCCCTATTCAGGAGTAACAGAATCTTGGCTTTTAGCATGGTTATAGGAGTGTAAGTTGTGTATTTCTGCCCGTAGCAGCTGACCGGTGATTGGATACAGTGACCGCCACACACTTACAGTAACCGGCAGTACTGCTCCATCGTACTCCAAGTTCACCACAGCCACTGATACGGCGCTGATCTGACGCAGCTCCCTCGCCAGAGGTTCTGCGGACGTGGTGAGCAGCCGACCGAGAGCTGGGGGACAAGTTACAGCATCAACACCCGATCTGTGTCACCCAAATACTAAAGACGTTATACTGAGGGGTGAGCAAGTGAAAGGAGAGAAAAAGCTGCAATTATCTCAATGATCTAGTGATCACGGCTCTTCTGCATTGTGTGCACACACACACACACACGGCTCCAATACACCATTTCCACCCGAGTGGCAGGATTGGGGCTGGACTTCCGTTGGGCATACTACTTAACAGCTGATATTTCTGGTAGCCATCACTCTTTGACAAAACGCCAAAGTGCGAAACGCGTCCGGGGAATGTTGTCCTTTTACTCCATGGCACTGGCCAAATTAATCTTTTTTTATTGCTACCCACAGTCGGGCTTTGAATGTTCTGCCGGGCCCCGCTTCATCTCCTCCTCTCCTTGTTCGTTCATCACCGGGAGCCCATCCCCCAGGAAGTTTCTCATGGTCTGGACTCTGTGAGTACGTCACCATTATTACACGGATTGAGAACCGACTTACTAGGACAGCTACGTGCTTTCCCCCCCCTCCCCCCCAACACCGATTATCCGATGGCGGCTTCTCCTTGGGACGCAGAAATTGGCACTAGCCGGGAATGGTTTTTCCCTTACCCTCGGTAGGCCATCACCCTGGAGTGTCACAGCACTCGCAAAAGTGTCGAGCGGCTCATTTAAAACACGGATATTATATTATATGACTCACTACCACTTCAAAAAAAAATAAACCCACGTAAAGAGATCTTTATCAAAAACGTGTCACTTACCAGTTGCAGTTATCACCCTTATTATTTTTTTCGGAGGATTTGTTTATTTCTATGAAGACAGCAATATAGAGCAGGGGTACGCCAATTGGGGGGCGTGACCCCCCTGGTTTTATTGGGGGGGGGAGCGTGGAGGTTACAGAGACCCTGCGCTCTTTAGCGCCAGGCCTCTGTAAACTCATTTACCAGGCTTCTCCATGACAACACAGCGTCAAATGACGCCGCGGTGTCACGTGACGTAACATGACCCCGCATTAAAGGTAAGGGGGGGGCGCGACCCACGGGGATAGCAGGCAAGGGGGGGCAGTGCAGAAAGTTTGCGTACCCCTGATATAGAGAACAGCGCTCAACCTAATGATGTAACAGAGCTAGTGAGTGGGTACAACCTTGGCGGTAACGGACAACAGTAAAGGTTACATTAAGGCAGTATACCAAAAAGAAAGCCTATAAAAACGGTGCACACCGCACAATGTTAAACTAAACGATTATTGCTACAAAGGACCCTGCCGCTCATTAAGCCAATCTACCTCTGTGTAATCAACCGTACTTATCCGGATTACAATACGGCAACAGGAACTAATCAAATAGCAGTCAGTGGGGTTAATAGCATTACCGCAATAGGAAAACTCAGTTTGCTACATTTGCTGTATTATAATAGCGACTGAAGGGTCCAGCATCTCATTGAGCCCACACACATTTGTTCAATCATAGTTCCCACCTTGATTATAACATGGCACTATTACTAATCAAGCAGGAGATCTTTAGGAGGTAAATATCATCATCTATTCTCTCCGGTAGCCATCAAAGGTGCATGCCATGTTATGCTGAAGAAGCTGTACCTGCATGTGGACGGACAAGCCTAAAAGGGTTAACCTTTTCATTTTAAGTCTAGTTTTTGTATATCACAAATTGTATTATATTCACACCTGGTATTTTGGGTTTTGTTGTTCATTTCATGATCTTGTCCAAGACCTACCTTATTTTAGGGTACACTTTGTACCACGTTTTAATAAAAGTCAATTATGATCTATTATCAATGATCATTTAGTTTAGAACTGAGTGGTGTGCAGTATTTATACGATTTCTTTTTGGTATACTTCCTTAATATACGTTTACTGTTTCTGTAAAACCTGCCAGCGTTTTCTCTGAAGCTCCGAGCAGTGACCGCACTGACACATTTCTCTGTATAAATGATATATACGTGCAGATATATTACCTTCCGCAGGCAGAGCACTGAACACATGATCTGCTGTAATGGTGCCATCTGCCAGCTTGATCTATGAAAACAAAGTGGTAAGTAGATCCTTCTCTCCCCCTCACCCCTCCCATTCTCTCCCCCCCCCTCACGATCCTCCCATTCTCTCTCTCTCCCAACATCACCATCCTCCCATTCTCTTTCCCCCCCCCATTCTCTCTCTCCCCCCCCTCCTATTCTCTCCCCTTGTAAGTAGATCCTTCTCTCCCTGTCCGGTCATGAACACCTGTTATGAGACGTTCCATCTGCTGTAATGTGTATTTAGTTACATCCCTCCCTCTATTGGTACCTTCCAGCGATTGCCAGCTGTCCTCTCCAGCTCAATGATGGGGGTGTCCTTGTGTATTTCCACCCCCTTCGCTCTCAGGAAGTCCTCCACGGCCTCGGCCAGGGTCTGCATCCCACCACGGAGGGACCACTGGCTCCATCTCCCCTCCTTGGATCTTCTGATCAGCTCAGAGTTCAGCTGAGGGCCCTTATCTGCCAGCGACAGAGAGAGGATTGTAAAGGTCTGATGTAGAAAAAACAGCGAGATTTATTAGGGGGCAGCAGAGACACAAAGGTCACAATCCTGCAGGGTCCAGGTCTCAGGGTCAAAAAGTTGATCAGGTTATTGTGGAGCCAGGTCAGTTTGGGGCTACAAGCCTTTACATTTTAATTTGTCTGTCGTGTAATCCATGTCTTTTTGAATAAACAAATGTATTATTACTTTGCTTGAGTGCTTTTTATTTAAGGGAATTCATTTTTTAATAGATTAACCAGTAATTATAGATAAGAAATATATTATTTTTTGCTACATTTGAATACATTTGCTTTTTTTTGGAATAATTAAATTCTGTTTGAAGTACAGTTTATTCCCACTTTGTTTTGTGTTGTTGCAGGAATATAGGTGTTACCTGTAGTGGGACCATGGTCTGTTTTGATCTGATATACTGTGTAGAAAACTCACAATAATATAAACAAAAAAAAGCAAGTAACCTCTCCCTGTCACTTATATTTATCAGGACATAAATATTGAGTTGTATTTGTCTTATACTATTATTCAGCCCCCTCCACCCCCCACAATGAATATACCAAAAATACTCTATTCTTGATGCACAATCCTCACCTCCCCCAGCCATCATCCCCAGGATGACCGACCTTCTGCTGCGTTCTGCCTGGTACAGAATAGGGAAACATGAGCGCAGGCTGAGGCTTCGGCAGTCCCCGGCAAACACCCCCCGGCACACACTGTCTATGGCGATGTCAGCCAGCTGGGGAGAGAGAGGCACAAGCTTTGAAGTTACACTGCTTACATTCATTCTGTTACAAACGGCCTTTCATTCATCCCAATCACAACACGTGACCGTCAAATCTCCCGTCAGATTACAACGACAAAGAATCACTGATGTCAAATCGTTTTTGCTGGACCTCTTAAAATATGGCGGCCACTGACTTTTTTAGTTAATGTCTAATGACCCAAATCAGTTCAGTATTCATGTTCGTTAGGTTTTATTCTTCAACTAGGCCCGAACAAAAATAAATAATAATGACAGACATTGTGGAATTTATCATATACTCCTTTCTAAAGACGGGTTTAGGGGTGAAATATAATCGTTTTTATTGCACAGAACTGGAACTAAGAGACAAACATTAAAACTATTAAACTAGGCGATAACTGCAAATCACATATCCGATGCCAAGTGAAAGCAACCAACCTAAAAGAGTGAAATACACCAGCCACTTACTAAAAAGAATACTGATTAAAAAGGCTAGACCCATCGATAACTGATAGTTGTGAAAATCTTACATTTTAAGAAGCCATTAAGTCGGACATCTTTTCTGCGTCCACATAAAATCACTAGATATTTTTCAATAGAAAATACATCGACAGGCAGGGCTGCAGGCAGGGGGGGGGACAACCGGGACAGGTGTCCCGGGTCTGGTGGCTGCGGGGGGCTCAGCCGGACGGCGCTGCAAGTTGGGCCTGACTCGCGGCCGGCCCCCGGCTCTCCCTCAGCTGCAGGCCTCTCCCTAACGCTCTCTCGCGACGGGCCTCTCTGATGTCAGCGCACCAGAAGTAAGCTTGGCCCAGCTTCCGGTGCGAGCCGCCATGAGAGGGAGGCCAGGCGTGCGTTGACGTCAGAAGCTCAGTGTGGGACAGAGTGAGGGAGAGGCCCGCAGCTGTGGGAGAGGCGGGTCTTTTTATATGTATTGGGGGGGAGGGGGGGTTGGTGTGTATTTTAATATGTATTGGGGGGGTGAGGGTATTTTATTATATGTGGTGGGGGTGTATTTTTAATATGTATTGGGGGGTGGGAGTGTCTTTATTATTTATTGGGCTGTGGGGTTATGTATTTAGAGGGGTAGGGTTTTTTGGTATGTATTTTGTGGGAGGGATTGAGTGAGAGTGGGGTAATTGACGGAGTTTGGGGGGCGAGTGAGAGGAGAGAGAGCGAGTGAGGAAAAAAGGGAGTAAGAGTGAGACGCAGGGGAGAGAAATACATGCGGGGGGGGAGGGGGGGGGGGGGGGGGGGAGAGTGAGAGGGGGGGAGTGAGGAAGAGGGGAGAGAAATCTGTCTGCGCCCCGGTCGACAGGTAATCACAAAATATACAACCCGGCTGTGTGTAACGTTTATGCCAGAGTCTCAGTTCTGTACAGGGTTTAATTGCCTAAACATCTCCCTATCTAAACCAGTGTCTGGAATCACTTTCATCTTTCTGCAGCTGTAAATTATCTGCTCCCCCAGCTATTCACAGTCACCTGACCCTTGTCCCCACAGAGCTGCTGTAGACCGCAGAGTATATTATCTTATCCTCTCCAGCCCTGGGGCGAGCTGATAAGGGAGGGCTGGGTGTAGCATGTGTACCTCGTCTATGTAACCATGTTAACTTGGTACAATTCCGAAAGTGCAGGGAAACGGCCTCAGGCGCGGAGAAACCTGCTTGTGCAGCCAACACAACACAGGCAAACAATGTCTTCAAAGTGCCGGTCCCCGCAAAGATAGAGATACAAAGTAGATCTCTACTCCTTTCAGAAGGTGGACCTGATGAAAGGTCCATATGGGACCTGAAACGTTGTCTTTCCACTGTTCCTGGCTGTCACATGAAAGGAGAATTTCATTAAGAACTTGTGAGCAGAGCTGTACTTTGTGTCTCCATCTTTGAGGAGCCCTGCACTTTGAAGAAACGATAACTCAGTGCCTGTGAGAACATGCAATTACAGCATGTGTGTATGCGAGAGCCGCCCTGAAATATACATCGGAGCTGCAATAAAGTGAAACATCACTGCGCAAGGTAACATTATCTGCTATATTTAGCATTTACTGAGCGTTGGGCACTTTTAAGGAGGCTCTAACGATACGTTGACAAATCTCACCCAATATTTAGAACAGTTATATATATATATATATATATATATATATATATAATACTGGCTAAGAGAACAAAAGGTAATTAAAATGATAATGAATGACGTAAAGTGTCACAGTGAATTGCAGTGTGTGATACAAAATTTAGGGTCAGGATGGGAACTGGTTTTGTGTTCTTGATTCTGTGAACTGATTTTGTGTTAATGATTCCCTAACGTATTAAGTGCCCCGATTGTGCTCCCATCTCTTCTCGGATGGAGTTCAGAACAAGAGACATCTCCCACCATCTTCACCTGACCCTCTCTCCCCACCCTCACCTCCCCCTCTCACCTAACCCTCTCTCCACCCCACCGTCACCTGGCCCTCTCTTCCCTCCCCCCACCGTCACCTGGCCCTCTACCTCCCCCCCCATCACCCACTCTCTACCCCTTCACCCTCTCTCCCCCGCCCCCTTCACCCCCCCCCCCCACACCTTACCTCCTTCCCAAAGCGGCGTGTCACAAATCCGTGGATGCTTTCATCCTGCTGGGTTCCTCGCGGTGCCATCAGGTCTTGGAGGCCACACAAGAATAAGGGTTTGGTGAAGGGGGGGACGGTGCGCAAGACCCCACTATTAGAGACCAACAATTAAAAGGGGAAGATCCGGTCTCTCTCAGACACACAATCACAGAGACAGCCATGTTAAATGTGTCCCAGAAACAAAAATGTACATTACTTCAGAACGGCTTCACTTCCATTACCTAATACAGGGAACAATTCAACTATTTAACAATTAAAGACCCTGCATATTGTTTTTCCAACTTTATGGGCTTTAAAGGGGCAGTGCTTCGTGGAATCCAAGTTCACTGACATGTTTACGGGGTTATATCTGAGCGATTGAGGTCTTTTTAATAAAAATGACAACTGTAAAGTGACTTCGTAAACCTGGTGAGCAAAGACGTGGGAGAGGTTACATCTCTGATGTCACGGTGTTGTCAACAAGAGTTTGCAAAGCCAGAGTTCCCCCCTCTCTTTATTGGCTCTCTGATAAATACACCCCCCACCCCCATTCACAGGACCCTAAGAGATTTAAGTAGTAATTAATTGCTATTAGCATGGTTAGACTTAAAGTGAGGACAAGTTTTCTGGCCACCCACGTGGGATTGCACATTAGACCCGCAGGTCCTTCTGCTTGTACCTTAAACCGGAGGGCATTTTATGCAGGGACTTATTGACGTAGAGGTAGCGATTCTTAGAGGCTGGATGGTCTCCTGGTACTGGAAGAACTTCACTCTCCAACCCCAGTTCAGTCACCTGGAGCCGGCAAGAACAACAACAGAGTGAGAGTGTGAGTGTGAAAGCGCGAGAGTGCGCGCGAGGGAGAGATAAGCCCATTGTGCCAACCAGCATGAAAGACTAGAATATATTATACATTATAATGGACATCACTTCATTGCCAATTGCTATCAGTAAAAGGTTCAGAACATAACACTGTATAATAATTATGAATAAAGGGAGTGAAGAGTTAAAAGTTCGTAGACTTCAATCCCTGTGATGCAAGAGGGGTAACTTGAAGTGTATTTTTACCCTTGTTTGGCAAAAGAGAGCTGCTCAGTGTTGTGACCATTCACTTTTTCATTGCCCATCATGGCACCTATGCCGTTATCAGCATCTTAAGATGTTAAAAGCTCCAAAGCCCCTATCACAGGGATGGGCAACTCCAGTCCTCAAGGGCCACCCACAGGTAAGGTTTTCAGGATATCCCTGCTTCAGCACACGTGGCTCAATCAGTGGCTCAGTCACAGACTGCACCACCTGTGCTGAAGCAGGGATAGCCTGAAAACCTGACCTGTGGATGTCCCTTGAAGACTGGAGTTGCCCACCCAATCACCTTTCCAGTGGTTACTCCTACATGTCAGCAGCTGACGGAGTCCATGCTAACAGACTGGTGCATGAGATCCTTGAGGTGCCTCACCATACACAGGGTATTTCTCCCTACGACTCCTGACGGCCGGATCCCTCTGGGTCCGTGCTCGAAGATGGCCCCATCCTCTGTGCGAGTGGAGTGCAGCCAGCCTCCCAACCTGCTGCTCCCCTCCAGTAATATCACCTGCGAGTCACATCAGACAGCAATGAGGCTCAGTATCCCAGCACAACCCCAGTGGTGCTGGACCTCGAGGTTCTTGGAGGTAAGAAATGTGTCATTGTGCTCTATGCCAACCAGTTAATTGGGTGTGATTAGGCCAACTTGGAACGGGCTGTCATTGTGAGCGTTCTAATTTAGGGTTCCCTGCAGGTGTCTAACCTGCGTCTGTGCAAAATGCGCCTCTTACCTTGGAAACACTGGCATTCTTAGCGAGGTGATAGCAGGCAGACAAACCACTAATGCCACCTCCAGCCACCACTACCGTCTTCTGCATTCAAAGATCTGCAGCTTCTACAGAGAAGACAACACACTATTCTATTGCTCAAATACACACACTTTGCAGTAAAACCATACTATGGGATTCAGGATCAACACATGATAAATACAATCAGTTAATCAGTAACCAGTATGTGCAGCAAGACACTGAAGCTAACAACCTAATAAGGAAAATACTGAGAAATAATCTCCCATGGCAGCTCAATTCACATTTATTTGATATTTACGCTGTTTATTTGTAAATTTGCTTTTCATTACCCCAGTTCTTTTTTAAATTGTATAGATGATCCTATTCAGCGTCAGTGCCTTGGTGGCATCTACAACACTGACAAGGGTGAAATTAATCAGCTAAAGACAGAACACCTCAAACCAGACTAAAGCCCTCCGGTGCCTAAATGTATGTGCTACACAGCTACAGAATATTATTACATGCCCCTTATAAATCTCAAACTGAATGTATGTGCTACACAGCTACAGTATATTATTACATGCCCCTTATAAAGCTCAAGCTGAATGTATCGCCTGGTAAATATGTTATAGTTTAATTTTTAAAAAAAAATTTTAATGCTTCCCTATTAACAACAATATTGCCTGGTAATATATTACTTGTGCACTAACCCACAAGTCCCTGCGGTGTCACACTTACAGCATTACAATGTATCTTGCATAGTGTAGCCCTATGCACACAGCCACACTAGGGATTAGATAGAAGAAGAAATGCTAATTGCACTTACCCACTAATAATAAGAAACCCAGGTCACACAGTAGAGAGCTCACATCAGTCTCCCTCCCACATGAGCAGGGACTGGCCACATGTGGGGGGGTGCTTAACCGCAAACAGCCAATCACAGAGCTGGGTTGGGGAGATTGACATCTGGGGAAGTGTGTGACGTAAGCGCTGCTGTTAAATAGAAGGGGCGGTTAGAGTGTGCTCGTTTAACCCATTTGGTGCCAGAGGAGGGCCTAAAACGGACAATTCTCAGAGAGGAGCAAGACTGCGGCAGTCAATAATGCTATGAGAGACTGCTCTCCAGTGAGTGAGAGACTGATATCCTAAGAGTGAGAGTCTGCCCGCCCTCCCATGGACAGTGAGACTGCCCTCCCAAATAGTGAGAGTCTGCCCTCCCAATGAGGGAGAGTCTGCCCTCCCAATGAGGGAGAGACTGCCCTCCCAATGAGTGAGAGACTGCCCTCCCAATGAGTGACACTTCTCTTATAAACTCCATGCGGGGCCCTGCAGCACTCAGGGGGTTAATTTCCTCCGCACCGTGCAGGCAGTTTCCATGGCAACCCCCAAGCCGGAAGCGCGCATTCTCTTCCTGGATGAGAGATGGAAGTGACGTCCAGTGACAGTCCTGACAGCTGTGGGCATGGTTTCTGTATGTCCCAGGCCGGTGATTGGTGGGGAGGGGATGGAGGGGCGTGGTCAGAGGCGGAAGTGCCCCATGTCAGGGTGCAGCTGGACATGGCGGCCTGTGTGAGGGACCCGTGCGGGCTGCTGTGTGTGCTGCTCACCCACCTCAGCGTGGGGTATGCGGACTATGTCATCCTAAGGCACGTCCTGATGGACACCTATCCCGGGAGGTAACAGGGGGGGAGGAGGAGAGGCAGGGGTGGGGAGGAGGAGAGGCAGGGGTGGGGAGGAGGAGAGGCAGGGTAGGGGGGGAGGAGGAGAATACGGTAGTGGGTCGTAGGCCGACAGGGTATTTTTGTAGGAGGAGAGAACAGTGTTCTTTTTTTCTTCTTCGCTCCCTTTTTCCTTTTTTTCTTCTTCTCTCTACAGTTTAGGTGGTGAGTATTAGTCCCGTCTTGGAGTCTTCCTAATGTATGTTTTGTATTCTTCTCTCTCTACCTTCATTCTGTTTTTTTCTTATTATGTACTTGATATACATTTTTTTTTTAGTTCATTACTTCTTCATTCGTGTGCCCTATTTGTTTATGATGTTTTCTCTATTTCTCCTTTTATCATTTCCATATTTCTAATTAATTTATTTTATTTCTATTCTTTTTACAATTTATATATTATTATATTATTCCTTTTTTTTTTATGATAATCCCTATTTTTTATATTAGTTTATAGTTCATAGAGAGGGCATTAGTATCTCACAGCTGGGGGGGGCATTTGATAACACAGATGTGGGGTAGTAACTGGTATGAGGAGATGATAGGAAGTGATAACAGACTGAGAGGGAGAGGTGCTCAAGGAAGGATTGATAAATGGTGGGCAGATGCAGGTAACACAGATAGGTGGGGGGAGGAGTGCAGTTAGTAGTGTGGAAGGGCAGGAGGTTGGGATGGGGCAGATAACAGTCTAAGCATTACAATGTGTCACTGCGTTATGTATATCTTTATTTATATAGCGCCATTAATGTGTATAGTGCTTCATAGCAGTAATACATGCTAGATAATAATATAAATATCAAATAACACACAGTGGGAATAAGCGCTTCAGATATAACAGTAACATTAGGAAAAGGAGTCCCTGTCCCGAAGAGCTTATAATGTAAGTGGTTAGTAGGAAGAACTTAGAGACTGTATGAAGGTGTTCTGGTAAGTGCGTCTGCAAGGGGCTATGGTCGGTGTATGAAATGTATATTATTAGGCTGCGGTCCCAGTCGGCACTGTGGCATGCGCGCCCGGCAGGGGGGGGGGGTAGCGCGTGCACAGCGCTGCACCGCGATCTGCGGTCCTGGGAGAGAGGGAGCGTTTGTGACGGGATGGGGCGTGGCAGGGGTTTGCAGGGGCGTGGCCATGACCTCACGCGGCTGGTTCGCCCTCATTGGCTGGTTCGCCCTCATTGGCTGGTTCGCCCTCGTGGCCACACCTCCATCGCAAACTCTGAGCTTAGATTCCCCTGTCTCAGTGAAAACCTGTCGCACACCGCTGGTGGAAATGTGCGCGACAGGGTAGTAACTGGGACCGGACTGATTGGGGGGGCGGAGCTTGAACGCACGCCGAGGCATGAGCTGTAGAAGGTACTGGGGCCGTGGCCTAATCCACGGAGCTACCCATATGCTTTGTTAAAGAGGTGTGTTTTAAGATAGGTCTTAAAGGTGGAGAGAGAGGGTGCGAGTCGGATATTGAGGGAAAGGGCATTCCAGAGGTGTGGGGCAGTGAGTGAGCAAGATTTAAGGCGGGAGAGGGCTTTAGATTTAAAAGGGGCAGACGGAAGACATCCTTAAGCAGAACGCAAGAGTCAGGCAGGTATATAGCGAGAAATTAGGGCTGAGATGTAAGGAGGGGCAGAGGGGTGTATACAGTAGTGAGATTTTAGGGCTGAGGTATAAGGAAGGGCAGCAGAGTGTATAGCCTTAAAAGTGAGGAGGAGAATTGAGTGTGAGATGCAGGATTTGATAGGAACCCAGGAGAGGGATTTCAGCAGGGGAGACGCTGAGACAGATTTAGGAGAAGGTAAAGTGATTCTGGCAGCATTGTAATGTGAAGGGTTCAGAATAGGATGGATTGCCGCGTGTCCAGTCCTTGTGAGGGATGGTCCTGTACTCTGCCTGCATGCATCACCTCCTCCTGTGCTCCTGTCTCTCTCAGCATCTGGCTTCCTCTCCACGCCGTGGGCTTCAATCTAATCGTGTTCATGCTCTTGGCCTGCCACACCAGGGCTGTTTTCTCTGACCCGGGTAAGCACGGCTTGGTTTTCTCTACAATAAATCTTAAGACTGCAGAGCATCAAATAGATGCAATTAATTTAATTCCGCTCTGAGAGCTCGCCTGAAGCAATGAGGATGAGTATCACTGCCTTTTTAACCCTTTCTGGGCCTGAAGGGCTTGCAACACATTACTTGGCACTGTCTTGCAGGCCCCTCTGACAGCAAAGGGTTAAAACAGGAGGGGCAAACTCCAGTCCTCAAGGGCCACCAACAAGTCGGGTTTTAAGGATATCCCTGCTTCAGCACAGGTGGCTCAATCAGTGGCTGTCGTTGACTGAGCCACCTGTGCTGAAGCAGGGATATCCTTAACCTGACCTAGAGTTGGCCACCCCTGGGTTAAGTGATCTCCGGAAGCAGCAGGTTACACTATTTAATCCTATTTTGTGAAGAGATTACGCTCCGGCCTGTTGGTGACGGGTTCAGACTGTGCATTTAAGCAGATCTCCGGAGCACAGGATGCGTTTCTTAGCTCTCTCCGTTTGCAGGCACCGTCCCCCTGCCGGAAACCGCTATCGATTTCTCTGACCTCCGCTCTAACACGCCGCGCAAGAATGATCGGGTAAGAGGCGCCATCTTTACTACACACCGGAAGAAGCGTTTTTGTGTCCTGCTTCCTCTCTCGAGTTAATGGATACACAACTCTCAGAGTCTTGGACGAGCCAGAATACCCAGAGTTAAATCCGACTCTCAGCCATACATAAAGGGATGAGAGCGATTGTGCATATAGCTTTTCTCTGTAATTAAGTACTTTGATCCGTTTTGCCAAACGTCAGATCATCCCAGCATTTGGTAGGTGGTATATACTTCATCTCCAGGGTGACATATTGCATTAGGATGCCATGTTGTGGTGATGTGGGTTGGGAGTGGTACTATGGCCTAGTTCAAACATGCCTCTTCCATAATTAGAGTGTAAGCTCTTGAGGGTAGTGTCTCAGTGGGGCTGCTTACATTCTCTCTTATTTTTGTAGGGCAATGAGGACTGGACAGTGTGTAACCGGTGCGAGACCTACCGACCCCCACGGGCGCACCACTGCCGCATCTGCCACCGCTGCATCCGGAGAATGGACCATCACTGCCCCTGGTACAACTAAGAGTCCTATTAACTCAGGCGTGGGCAACTCCAGTCCTCCAGGGCCACCAACAGGTCAGGTTTTCAGGATATCCCTGCTTCAGAACAGATGGCTGTCTTCGAGCCACCTGTGCTGAAACAGGGATATCCTCAACCTGACCTGTTGGTGGCCCTTGAGGACTGAAGTTGCCCACGCCTGTATTAACCCCATCACTACCTGCAACGCATGGCTTTACTATGTTTATCTTTGACATTGGCATCTTGCACATGACTCAGCCCTGACCTCCATACCTTGCTCCTCTGCTTCTTTTTCCCTGGCAGGATAAATAACTGTGTGGGAGAGTTAAACCAGAAATACTTCATCCAGTTTCTCTTTTACACGGGTACGTACAGTATCGCATGCGAGAGCCGCTAAACCTTCATAGCAAGCAGCAACAGACCACAATCTCGCAGGGGGTTTAAACAACATTCAATTGCCTTTGCAATACCCCTATCGGGGCAGTGACACAGGATGGGTATCCTCCGTTCTTCCCAAGGTTGGTACACATTGGTATATTGATGTTGGCAATAAGCTTCAAGTGCCTTATTGCTTTTGACATCAAGGAACTGATCTGTCCTAATCTCTTTATTTTTGGGGGAGTGTAGAGCAGACAGAGGCCAAAATATCAGGGGGTGTTGATACTTTAGTTGTGTGTTAGAGCAAAGTGACTCCCATTGTAACAAAGTGTCTTGCACTGGTGCTGCCCGGGCTGGTATTGCTGGGTACCATTGTGTCATTTTACATAGCTGCTTTGGGTGATGTTACCTTCTACTTGCTCCCCAAAATCAAAGCTACCCAATCACCTGCCCACAGACTACATCTGTACAGTGCAACATTCCCATCTGCGTCTGCCCCGGTCTCAGTGCTTTTAATTTCCAGAGTCAGGACACGGAAGGGGTTAATGGGGAGATGTCGCCCTGCCAGGGTTCTCATTAACCCGTTAATGTTTGTGTTCTAGGGTTGACGAGCCTGTACGCCATGGGCTTGGTCATAGCGACCTGGTTGTGGCCGCCCAAGCGAGGCATTGTGGAGGACCCAGACAAGGGAGTTCCCGCACACAGCCACGTACAGATGTAAGAGCCCGCCGGTTACCTGCCGGTTTATACAACACTGGTGCAGGTGGAACATTTAAACATATAGTGGTAATATAAAAGAAAGCTACTACTACCCCAACCCCTATCGTATTAACCCTCTCCTCTTCTCTTTCCGGTTTCAGGGCTCACTGCATCCTCCTCCTGGTAGAATCCGTCCTTTTTGGTATATTTGTAATGGTTATTTTTTACGACCAGGTGAGTTGTATGAGGTATTCACACGTCGCTGTTTCTCTGGCAGTTTATTTGCATCCGGGAAAATAAAATGCACGGAGAACAAATAAACCTGTGTTCATCTCGGCTTGGTAATTAAGTTTCTCGCATGTTGGTGCAGGTCACATTAGCCTGGGAGGTTTTCACCTTTTTCACCTGGTGACTTAACTAATAACATTACAGCAAGACCTGTCGGACATGCCTGATTTGTAATGTTTAACTGCCGTTGTTCAGATTCTTGCCTATCCTACCGCACCAAACTCCAGGCCACCCATTGTTTTACAACGATGGGGCCGTGGCCACCATCTGCTCTGCGTGACTTGGAGAAGAAGTGACAATCTATAGAGCGCACAGAGGTGCAGAAGGTGACGCATCCTATTGGAATGTGTACGAACGCAGGTGTTCTCAACTCCGTCCTCGAGACCCACCCAACAGGTCAAGTTTTCAGGATATCTCTGCTTCAGCACAGGTGGCTCAATCAGTGGCTCTCTCTTCGAATGAGTCACTGATTGAGCCACTTGTGCTGAAGCGCGCACATCCTTTAAGATCTGACCTGTTGGGTGGGTCATGAGGACTGTAGTTGAGAACCCTGGCTTAAGTTCTACTGTCAAAGGAGAGAATGGACATAGAACAGCCCTGTATGACAGTTTAGGGTTCAGTTGTGCAAAGAACCTCCAATGAACAAAGGGTTACATCAGGGTGATCCGTTGAAAACATTGGTACGATACAAATAAATTGCTGAGAGTCGCGCGCTCACCCACTGCTGCCGATGTCGTCACTTCCGGGTTTCCGAAGGTCGTATGACGCGACGGGCATCCCTCTCAACACTTCTCCTCCGATCAGGATCAGTCGGTGACAACTCCGGGGTGGGGGGCCAATTCTGCCAGAGCAGAACTGTGTATCCACCCACGTTCTACTACAGTTTGTGCCACCGTTTTGGCTATGCCCATATATCTTATATGTGCATGCGTATAATCATTGGAGGTTCTTTGCACAACGGAGCCCTACACTGTCACACAGTTCTGTTCTATGTCCCTTCTCTCGTCTCTCCTCTGGTGATACGATCCCCGCTCCCCTGGTTTTCTTAGATGCTGTTTATGGAGGATATTGGAAACATATCCTGTTCCAGGGTTTTGAGTGGAGTATATAGTATTACCTTTTATTTACTTTAATTCACTGATATCACATATCTTATTTAATTGATATATGTCTCTTGTTCAGTATTATCACTCACTACTTTTCTTTTAACTGATTAGTTTGTTTTTTCACTCATCGGTTTATCTGAGCATTTAAAGTATCTTTAATCAGTTACATATTATTCACAAGTGTTGAGCGCCACTCTTTGCTCTTTTCTTAACTCCTACTGTACCATGCACCCCCCACCCCCCCTCCCCTCTCACCCCTAGAACAATAGTTCCTTGACACGAGTCACAGGATATAAAATGCCTTTCTTGGGGGGCAGGGGTTATTGATTCTCGTTCACTGACTTGAATAGGAGTTTCCGTACATTACTGCCCAGATCGGCACTATCACGCTTTTAACGGGGATCATTGCAATGTCAGCGTCGTTCATACTTTGCAGATCATCTCCATCATTATGGACGAGACTCCGATCGAGCAGCTGAGGAACCGGCTCCTGAAAGAAGCCCGTCGCGAAGTCGCTCATACTCGCAAACCAAAGATCGCCCTGTTACGGGAGGTGTTCGGCAGAGGTGAGACCCTCGGACCTCTCACCGGCATATTTCATTCTTCCCCCTTCCCCCCCCCACCTCCCCCCGCATGCTGCCATCCTGGATTTGCAACCAGCCACGTGGCCGTTAAGAGAAATCCAACTAACGCACTCCGTGGCTCTTCCACATGTGGAGGATAACGGGATCTATTTAACAACGTCTCCCGGCTGCAAACCTGGAGAAAAATCAACGCGAAAGGATGTTCCTTGGATACGTTGGTGCCGTTTTTTTTTGCTTTTGCCGCTGGGAGACATTAATACATAAACCCCACACTGTTGCATCACAGCCTCTGAAGTGGGTGAACCCAGTTGAACCCCCCCCCCCCCTTTTTTTTTTTTTGACTGGGCCACTCACTTTAAATCCTGAATCTGCCATTTGATTCAGGCACCAAACATAAGAGTGTGAGCTCTGCGGGGGAGCAGCCTGAAAATGCATGTCGGTGCTGCACTGCATTTCGCCGCCCGGAGCTGCTTCACGCGTCTTGTCCTACTTCAATAAATTGCGTCCCGTCCGGCGCAGTCACTGCTTGCGTCTGCAGAAAGCGCGATGCGCGACCGCCTTTGCCAAAAGACAAGAAATTGGTCTTTTGGCGCGGCGGTCGAGTCGCTGGCTATGTCACGGCGGGTGGCGGTTCAGCCAATGAGGACCAGCCGCATGTCGTCATGGCCGCGCCCCCACCAAAAATCTTGTCTTTGCTCCCCCTTGCTCTTCACTTGACGCTTGTCCCATCGCGACCCTAGGGCCACAAATCGTGGCTTAAACTGGTGCGCGCTCCGACGCGTGCGTGCTGTGACCGGGGATGTGGCCTTCGTGACATTCTTGTGTTTTTATTTCTTCAGGTTACATGATCTGCTGGTTTTTTCCTTGTAACAGCCCCCCCTCTTCCGGGGGTCCCGCATACAGCTACCTGCCGGACTATGATGTGTGATACGTGACCCAGGAAGGGGTGGGATCTCTTCCCACCGTAACACCGTGTCCCTCCACGCTACTCCCGAACCACAACCTCACCCGTGGTGACGTGGGAGTTGTTTTACCTGGAAATGCTGCCCTCTCTGTGCCTCCTCCATCTCGTTTTGCGCTGGTACAATTTCTCCAGGGCGCTGCTCTCTCAACTGCTTGGACAGCCCCCTCTCTCTGCCCTCCTGAGTGCCCGTACCTGCCTGTATATAAGGGTCAGATGGTCAGTTGGTATTAACCCAAGAGAAGAGGAGGAGCCTGCATAACATAGTGGGGGGGCAACTCCAGTGCTCCAGGGTCACCAACAGGTCAGGTTTTCAGGATATCCCTGCTTCAGCACAGGTGGCTCAATCAGTTGGTCAGTCGTTGACTGGCCAACTCCGGTTCACAAAGGCCTCCAACAGATCAGGGTTAACGGATATCCCTGCTTCAGCACAGGAGGCTCAATCAGTGGCTCAGTCTTTGACTGAGCCACTGATTAAGCCACCTGTGCTGTAGCAGGGATATCCTCAACCTGACCTGGTGGTAGCTCTTGAGGACCGGAGTTGCCCGCCCCTGTGCTACCACCAGCAGTTCCTGGGTACTATCCTTTCCTGGCAGCTCCTCGGCGGAAGCAAAGCGGCGAAATCCGTGTTCTGCATCCGTCAAACCCCACCAGCACATACCCCCCACCTGCTACATTGGATTTTATCGATCCGGTTTGCTGCCTGACTTTCTTGCCGCCACCGTGAAACTTACAATATTCCCGCGAGTGTTACAATAAGTACCGCAGGGAGCAGGAGATGAGGGCACGACTGAACTTGCACTTGTCCTATTTAAAGAAGTACCAGCAGGGGCGGGCACTGACCCCGCTGGGCAGAATTCATGTTCATATCTGTTCTGGATTTAATTTCTACCTGGAGACAAGGTGTCCAACACTGGCGGGTGACTTGCATTATCTGTGCTCCAGGTAAAAGCGCTCGGGAATTATCTACCTAGGGTGGAATTTTAGAGGGGAAAAAAAAGTCCTAGAGTACTCACCCCGCAGTGATTTTATATGTTTTAGGCTCATGATGGCAGAATGTCCAAGGGATCTAAGCCAGTGGATGCACTCCCACAAACGGGGATGGAGTGTTGTGGCGCTGACCCACACGTTGCATTATTACATGGTCACCCAACTCCTGCACTGCAAACATTAGTGGGACGTGCCTTTTGGTTTTAACACCAGAGGATCCTTTTTTTTTTTTTTTACCATTACATATTGAGGGGGCAGGTGATGCTACCCCCTTGTATTGCCTGACACTTAATGATTCCCATGGGCTCTGCCGCTGAGTTTTGTGTCTGTCTGTTTTATGTTTAACTACTGACGTCCCACTCTGGTTTTCCTTAGTGAATATCCTGTGAATAAGCACTTTTTACTGGTCTGCGGGACTGCAAGGCTGTGTGTGTGTGTGTGGGCAGTGTCTGAGCTTTGCCTTGTAACCAACCGAAACCTTTGGTGCTGGAAACCAACACCACATTTCACAGCCGTTATGTAATCTTGAGCGGAGTCTAATTCTGTGCAGTGTCATTTTACTGTTCTGTCTCTTAGCACCCGTGGCAAATAGTTTACCCTGTTTTACTGATGCCCAGTAAAGTTACCTATTTTGTTACATCCCTTAAAAACCCTTCACGGCTTCCTCTGCACGTCCAAATAACATCTCCCCAAAACTGTCCTATTTGCCCCATATAATCTCCCAAAATCCCAGTGAAACCCCTCGGAGCAAAGCGAATAAAATCATTGGTGATCAGTCTTGTGCTCAAAATTGTTGGTGTCCGTTTCACGTTGAAGATTTGGAACATGATGGCAATAAACCCAGTGGTAGTTAAGACGTGGGCTGCCGGTGTCTCTTGCAGGCAGAGGGGTCTCCATTTTTATGTGAACAGCAGGGGGAACTGTTGACACGCTCTTTACACCACGGTAACATTTTGCTGTATTACCACCTGGCCGGAGGGACTTGAGGTGTCTCCAGTGCCAGGCTCTGGGATTAAGAGTCAGGCTCTGAATAAAGAGCCATATTATACTGTAGGTACACCTGGCATATATGCTCTACGATTATGTATTGAACATGATTTGGAGGGGAAATCCTCCCGAATGCTTTTGCTTCCCACCAGGTTTTGGGTGATAAAGCCTGTTACCCCTCCAGAAGTGAATGCGATGTGTTCAGTTTTCATGTGTCACCCATATGCTTCACTGTCACTTCAGGAAAGGATGGGATGTCCTTGAGGTGTCTAAGAGGATGTAAGGCAAGGGTGGCCAACTCCAGCCCTCAAGAGCCACCAACAGGTCAGGTTTTCAGGATGTCCCTGCTTAAGCACAGGTTTGAGCCACCTGTGCTGAAGCAGAGATCCTGAAAACCTGACCTGTTGGTGGCTCTTGAGGGCTGGCATTTTCCACCCTTGGTGTAAGGTATGTGTCCCTGATGTCTTTGTGGGAGAAAAATGGGATTAGAGCTATATATCCCTGATTTTTCTAACATTTGCACTGCAGTATTCCCCGTTTTTCTATCTCTAGCTAACTCTTGTGAGTGAAATTATTGGAATTTGTTGCTGTAAAAATATTTATTGCTTCCTGTTTATACAAGATAAATTATGTACATTATCTCAGAGGATATTAAAAGAAACTAGTGATACTAATCGTCCCTGTCATGTCATTTTATTTTGTGTCCTGTTTCCCTCATTCTTTGTTTCTCTCGGGTCAAACCGTCTAATTTCACAAAACAGCCCTTAGCTGTCTCTTCTGCCAGTAACGGGCTCACTTTAACTCCGGCAAAGCAGCGATCCCATTTTCTTCCTGCTCCAGGTTTCCTAAACGGATACTAACTTCTTGTAAGCAAGTTTACCGGCTTTCCTGCCCCCCCCCCCCCCCAAATCTATCTCTCCCAAACACATTTCTCTCCATTATTATAATGTATATAGCGCCATTAATGTACACAGCGCTTCACAGCAGTAATACACGTGGTATACCAATATAAAGTAACAACACATAATGGGAAGAAGCGCTTCAGACATTACAAGTAACATTAGGAAAATGACTCGCTCCCCCGAAGAGCTTACAATCGAAGTGGTAAGTAGGGAGAACAGAGACCGTGTTCTGGTAAGTGCGCCTGCAAGGGGCCATGGTCGATGTACAGTATCAGCCTCGGAGCTACTCGTATGCTTCGTTAAAGAGGTGCGTTTTAACATCGTTCTTATAGGGGGAGAGAGATGGTGCCAGTCGGATATTGAGGGGAAGGGCATTCCAGAGGTGTGGGGCAGTCGGTGAGAAAGGTTTAAGGCGGGAGAGGGCTTAGATACAAAGCTCTGGAACAGACCAGTAGTGTAAACAAGCCTCCCCCCCCCCCCCCCCCCACCCAATGTAACCAGGCTCTGGAAAAGCGATCCAGTTGTATTGGGTCTGGCCGTCAAAGTGACAGGCTGTCTGAGCTTAAGTCTTATTGCCCATTATAGATGCAGCCTGTCTGCATGAGATACTGTTTATCTAACTGTGTCTGTGTCCCAGGCTCCCTTACTGATGGAGCGTCTGTTTATATAAAGCTGATGTATCTAGTCTGCGCATAGGCCTGTCTGCTGCTCCATTTATTGGCAAACCATTTTTTTCCCCCATTCCAGGTCCTTTTTTAGTGTGTTCGAGGCTGCAATGTACTGTATTGCTTTAATATTCACATTGGCATTGACACAACCATTACCAGTATAGCAGAAACATCACAAACACAACAAGAGCTATGAATACAGTATATTGCTCATCTACTACACATCATGTAGTACAGAAATACAGGGCTGACCTGAAGAACTGACCAGCTTTTATTTTGCAGTTAAAGTGATTTGGTCCCAATCACACGGGGCCATTACGTATGTAGCTGAAGCTAGGACCGAACCCATAAATTTGGGCAACACCTTGCCCACTTCAGCCTTCTCGGGGTTAGGGTTCCCAGGTAACCTCCAAAAATACCGGACACAATGGTGAAAGGTGCGACGCACCGAGCCACACACCCCTCTCACCTCTCGGCTCCATGCTGTTTTCTCCTCTCTTTGACCCCACCCCATGGCTTTTGACACCTCCTCCTGATTGGCTGCTGGTGGGTAATGCAGCCAATCAGAACGGCGGAAGCTGCCCAGCCCCCCCTAGCAGCAGCTCTGCTCTCTCCCTACTTGGGGAAATCCCGCAGGTCACTATGTCCAGAGAAGTAATACTGGTCACATGCATGTCCAGTATTTACCTCCAAATTTTTTTACTGGACAGAGTATTCAAATACTGGACACATGGCAACCCGAGTCGGGGCACTTGCTATAGGTGGAAGAATGAATAATTTGGGCATCCTGGGCTGGGTGAGTGAATGATCCTACACTGCATGGATAAATTAACAAGGATTTGCCGACGTAGTCCTTCAAGGGATCCCCCACTGAGCAGGAACCTCTGGTTGAACCAGAAGATACTTGTGGTGGAAGAGGAGGAGGGGGGCTTCTTCATGTGTCTTGGGATGGAGACCGTAACCCAGCTGATGTTTCCAACCTCCGGGCTCGATAATAAACACGAGCACATGGATGTTATTACAAAGCTGAAATATAATGAAGGGGAATGCTGCATAAACAGAACAGTAATTATTCCCGCAGACACAGGCACCTCATGTGCATGGGGCTCACACATACACAGACTTTCAGCTCTGGAGGGGCTCGTGGCATGTTAACCAAGGCTGTTTCAGGTCTGCCCATTAATCCACCTTAACAGGCAACAGGATGGTGCCCTGCAATAGTACAGGTTACTGTACTGTAGGATTGAGGGTTACAGGACATCAGGGACATGTAGGGTAATAAAGACCACAATAATGGAGGTTAATAACCCGTTGCCATGCATTGCAGGCTTGTCTGCCAGAGGAGGGGGTAACTCCGTGCCACGTGTCCGTAAATTACTATGAAATGTAAGAAAGTCTTTATTCTGAGTTTGTCACAGGCTTCTCAGCGCAGTATGTGTCCCAGATGTGTGTGTATTAGGAGGAGGTGAGAGGTATGTGTGGGTTCCAGATGTCTGTGTATTAGGAGGGGGCGGGAGGTACAGTATGTGTGTGTCCCTGATGTTGGGTATTAGGAAGGGGTGAGAGGTACGTGTCCCTGATGTTGGGTATTAGGAGGGGGTGAGAGGTACAGTATGTGTGTCCCTGATATTGGGTATTGGGAAGAGGTGAGAGGTATCTGTCTATGATGTTGGGTATTAGGAAGGGGTGAGAGGTATGTGTGTGTTCCAGATGTCCTGTGTATTAGGAGGGGGTGAGAGGTACGTGTCCCTGATGTCTGTGTATTAGCAAGGGGTGAGAGGTACGTGTCCCTGATGTCTTTGTATTAGGAGGAGGTGAGAGGTATGTGTCCCTGATACCTGTGTATTAGGAGGGGATGAGAGGTATGTGTCCCTGATGTCTCTGTATTAGGAGGAGGTGAGAGGTATGTGTCCCTGATACCTGTGTATTAGGAGGGGTGAGAGGTACGTATCCCTGATGTCTGTGTATTAGGAGGGGCTGAGAGGAACGTTTCCCTGATGTGTATTAGGAGGGGCTGATGTCTGTATTACGGGGTGGTGAGAGGTACATGTCCCTGATGTTTGTGTATTAGAGGAGGGGGTGAGAGGTACGTGTCCCTGATGTCTGTGTATTAGGAGGTGAGATGTACGTGTCCCTGATGTCTGTGTATTAGGAGGGGGTGAGAGGTTCATGTCCCTGATGTCTCTGTATTAGGTGAGAGGTACGTGCCCGTCCCTGATGTCTGTGTATTAGGAGGGGGTGAGAGGTATGTGTCCCTGAAGTCTGTGTATAAGGAGTGGGTGAGAGGTACGTGTCCCTGATGTCTGTGTATTAGGAGGTGAGATGTACGTGTCCCTGAAGTCTGTGTATTAGGAGTGGGTGAGAGGTACGTGTCCCTGATGTCTCTGTATTACGAGGGGTGAGAGGTACGTGTCCGTCCCTGATGTCTCCGTATTAGGAGGGGATGGGAGGTACGTGTCCCTGATGTCTGTGTATTAGGAGGGGATGTGTGTATTAGGAAGGTGTAAGAAATATTTGCCCCTCACATCCCCGTTACCAGACTTCCTGACACTAGAGGGGTTACGCGGGGTAAGACGCGTGCAGGGTCTCTTCTGAATGCTTCCTGTGGAGATGAAAGCCTCGCAGAGCTGCAGTGGGGACGGTTGCGGAGCGTGGTAAGCAAATTGAGTGGGATGTGAGGAGTAAGTGAGGTTCCGGAGGGAAGGAAGTCTCCAATGGGAACAGGCGCTGAGAGCAAAACCTTCTGGGTTGAACTCTTTTATCCTCTGCTTCTGCCTCCTTGATGTGGTTATCACAGTATGCTCTGCAGCCAGCATGTGTAGGGCCTCAGTGCCAGCTCATATGTATAGAAACAACTGCATCAAACAGCTGAGAAGTGAGGAGGAGGCTGGAACTGGCCCGCAATGCTGTGTGTGCTATTCTGTGGGGCTGTCTCTTTCTCTGTTCCTGTCTGTCTGTAATATTGTATCTCACTTGTTTTTCATACAGATGCAGCGGCCATTATTTTAAGGCATCACGGCGCCGTTTTCGTGTGCGCTGCTGTACTCCACGCGGCATTAACGCGGCCAGTCGCCCCAGGCACCCGCGCTTATCGCGGTTGCTTTGTTTGAATTTTATGGATTGTGTGCAATGAAATGAATGAATTGTTATGTGTACAGTACTGTGCTACTGTGTCAATTTCAGGTGTTTAAAAACCAGGACACTACAATGCCATTTTATGCACTCGCATCTTAAGGCAGGAGGGGGCGGTACGGCTGGAAGTAATCCCGCGCCATGACATGGTTATTCCAAGGTATACACTGCGTGATTTCGTAAAATTATGGCCCCTGCATCTGTATGTGTCATTATTTCTCTTGTGGTACACAGGTGAATCTGCACTGACCAACTCTCTCTATCATAGGCCAGTCCTGTTATTCCAGGGGCTCTGACAGAAGGAAGCCTAGCTGACGCTAATCACACACACTGACAATCTGCAGGGACTTAATCTTTCCAGGATAAAACAGCCCTGGTTTTAAAGCTCTCATTACCTAGAGCAGTGTTTTTCAACAGGGGTTCCCTGGGCGTCCATAAAGGGTTCCCCGCAATAATCAGGTCATTTGAAAATTGTACCAAATATAGAAGAATTTACAATGCATCAGATCTCAGACGCGCTATTAGAGAGGGTTGGTGTTCCTTACTTTGCATCTGATCTCAGACGCGCTATTAGAGAGGGTTGGGGTTCCTTACAATGCATCTGATCTCAGACGCGCTATTAGAGAGGGTTGGGGTTCCTTACAATGCATCTGATCTCAGACGCACTATTAGAGAGGGTTGGTGTTCCTTACTTTGCATCTGATCTCAGACGCGCTATTAGAGAGGGTTGGGGTTCCTTACATTGCATCTGATCTCAGACGCGCTATTAGAGAGGGTTGGGGTTCCTTACAATGCATCTGATCTCAGACGCGCTATTAGAGAGGGTTGGGGTTCCTTACAATGCATCTGATCTCAGTCGCGCTATTAGAGAGGGTTGGGGTTCCTTACAATGCATCTGATCTCAGACGCGCTATTAGAGAGGGTCGGGGTTCCTTACAATGCATCTGATCTCAGACACGCTATTAGAGAGGGTTGGGGTTCCTTACAATGTATCTGATCTCAGACGCGCTATTAGAGAGGGTTGGGGTTCCTTACAATGTATCTGATCTCAGACACGCTATTAGAGAGGGTTGGGGTTCCTTACAATGTATCTGATCTCAGACGCGCTATTAGATAGGGTTGGGGTTCCTTACAATGTATCTGATCTCAGACACGCTATTAGAGAGGGTTAGGGTGCCTCAGAATTTCACAAGACGATTATAGGGTTCCTTAGAGAGCTCTGTGCAGATGACTTGGTGAATCGTACAGTCGCTGTATATACTGTAGAACTCCTCCCAACTTACTCCATTTCACCTCAGTGAAGTCCGTATATATTTAGGATCGCAGGACAAGTTTGCCCTGGTCCCTCTTATTTTGACCTTCTGAGCACGCGTCAGGATAAAGAATACAGTACGCAAATAATGCACACATTCTTAGTTTATATAAATAGCTTTAAATAAAATTGTGCAGGTTTAAAGACAATACAAAAAGTACAATAATTAATATAAAAAGCCACCAGTATCAAAACACGGACTTGAGGATTTGCCTTTTAACACTTCGTTCCCTGGGACATTAACCCATTCAGTCCTGAGATCCCAACCACTTGTATGTTGTATGTTTCTGGCTTTACACAGCTGCCCCCTCCCCCCAGGTAGTGAGTATATGGCTTCATAGGCATGTATTATACTAAGCGCGGGCGTGCGCACGAAGTTGCGTGTGCATTTAGTGCCTATAGGCTAAACGGTGACACACGCAGTTAGGAGGCGTGACATCACAACGGCAAGCCGCACTGTGATTGGCTCCCAGTGTCACTTGGCACGACAGCCGCTCGAAAATACAAACGTCTTTGTATTTCCACCAAGCTGCCGCGCCAACGCTGTCCGCCGTGCACGCGCGCGTTGTAGGAAGACGGGTGTTTCTCATTGCCGTGCGTGCGCGCGCTCTAGCACGTACGCGCTTAGTATAATACCAGCCTTAGTTACTGCAGGGGATTGGTTACCAGGTAAACTAACTCCTGTAGTAATTGGTATATTGTGCTGAGGAACAGTGCAATGAATCATCTGTTTGATGTTGAAAAGCTTAAAGATTCAGGCTAAACCTTACCAACGGAGAAGCATTGCTTGAGCTACACAGGACCAATGTTTAAAACCCTGAGGGTTTGCAGGAAAGCAGCACTGTCGCTCTGTGCAAATATTCCCAGAGAGTGTATTTGTGTTGCATTTTATCCAATGATCTGTGACTATTCTTTATGTGCTGTGGATGTGTCCCATACACTGCTGAATTATTTCCCTCGCCTCTCTTCCCCCCTCAGGGCTGATTCTTGCTGTTGGATAAACCTTGGCTAGACCGTATGGAAATCTATAGCTGACGGTTAGAAGTATAAACGTTTTGTTCTGTTTGATGCTGATTATTAGAGGATAATGACCCCGTGACGATCGTGTTATAACAGGACCATGCACAGTTCTGCTTGCTGGTTATTGTCAACCGCGGGAAATCGTGACTGAGTATATTAGTAAGTTCCATTGATCGACTTATTACAAATACATGCTTAATTCTCAGAGCTCAATATTATTTTCATCTCTAGCAGAAGAGGCCGCGGTTTCTGAACATGATCTAAGTATAATAAGACAATTCAGGAGGGTGTTAATTGGAGAATAGTTGCAATCTGGTTTCGTTGGTACTGTATAAGAGACAATTGGGATGTGTAATTAATCCCTAATAATTACACTCCCTGGCATGTTTTATCACATATTTCACAGTATTCAAGACAGCATTCAAATAATTCAGCCCCTTGCTTGAGTTCTGTACAGAACAATGTGTTTCAGATCTCTCCTGTACTGTACATGTTTCACTGAAGAAAACCGATCTGCATCTCTGAATTCCGCAGAATTTGCTTCAGCGTGGGGAAAACCAAAGTCTATTGTGTATAATAGATTAAAATTAACATTCCTCTATTCACCATAATAGTGGAACCAAGGATAGGACCACAATAGTTTGTGAAAAGGATATTATTATCATTTTGATCGTTTTCAAAATAGCATTGGTTTTTCTCCTTTGATAAATCATAGTCGGTACAGTATTAGTCTAGATTATTCCATGAATACTGTGAAATAACAATATAATGCTCTTTGCCAGCCCTTTTCCTGCCACCATATGATATGTCAATGAATATACAAAGTAATAAATAGTCAAATAAATAGACAATATCATACAATAAAAATAATAGGGAGTTTTACACGTTGGCAGGAACTGAAAATAATAGCAAAGATGATCTCCCTGTGGGTTTATATTGCTAGGGATGAGATATACAGTACACTTCCTCTTTGCAATGCACCAGAAACCAAGCTACACCTTTACGATAGCACCATGTTACAGTACAGAACTGCATGCAATGCTAGCAGCAGGATTGTCCATACGTCTGCACCATTAATACAATATCATTTTGCCTCTGCAGCAGCAAAAGGAGTTAAGCCAGGGGCGGGCAACTCCAGTCCTCAAGGGCCATCAACAGGTCAGGTGTTAAGGATATCCCTGCTTCAGCATACGGGGTGCAGTCAATGACTGAGCCACTGATTGAGCCACCAGTGCTGAGGTAGGGATATCCTTAAAACATGACCTGTTGGTGGTCCTTGAGGACTGGAGTTGGCCACCCATGGGCTAACCGATTCATTCATCTCACCCCTGAGACCCCTCAACTGTTCTGTTCACTGCAGAAACAATTGACTAAAGCCGGGCACCTCCTATTAGCCGCCTAACCCCATGTTCTATATTGAGCAGCATGTGCTTCTGTGAATAACGCCCAACACTAACAGGCTGTTCCTCAGTTACTTTGTACCAACACATCAGAAGTTGATGTCATCGTTCTATGTGTTTTTTTGCAAGTCCGCATTAAATAGTTCGGGTTTCCAGACCCTACTTTCAGTCCACAAGGAGGAATCAATCCTTCATCTGAGCGTCCTTTCGGTTCGATGCGGAGCCTCACCAGGACATACTCCCGTGAGCACCTCCATCATGCGAGCGGAGCCCAACGTTTTAATGGGTAAGTCTTTTTATGTGGTCCCAATGATGTCTATGACATCCAAAGTTCAAAGGAAAAGGGGCAACAATCTGAACAGAGCAGGGGTCAAGGAGAGGAAATTGAAGAGAAGCCACCGGTGGTGAACCTGCCAACACCGGGGGCTTGTTCTAGACCCAGCAATGTCAGGAGTATCTCATTTGATCAATGAATTGTTCCCGATCATACTACACCAAAGCCTGACTTTCAGTTCATTTGAATGCTTTCACCGAGACATGTCCATACCACATTGCACTCGCTTAGAACCAGCTGTCTCAATGTCTTGACTGAGGATTCTTCATTGGTGTTAACATGTCTTAAGTCACTTTTGTGAGCTGCAAGTAGACCAAGGCACAAACGTCACATTGGTCACCAATGGCAAAACCTGATGCCGGTTTCGGGCAGTGGAGAGAATAGACGCCTTGAATTCAGGCCTGGAAACCATGTGGAATGTTTTGCAACGTGCTTATATCCAGGCCCGGGTTTTACACAACTCGTGGCTTTATTGTCTCCACAACACCTTCCGGCCCAGCCTAAAAGAATTAGGTAAGAGTCTGCGTTTCTGCCTCTGTGAATCGAGACGTCTGTGTTCCTGAGTCTGCCGTTTTTACAATTATTTGCGGCTGTTTCTGGTCCTCCTTAGAATTTCCAAAATTTGAGCTCTCCGTTTCATCCAGTCCTCGGCCGGTTTCTTGGGTTGGTTTGAGCGCGTGGCGGGTTTGGGGATGAAAAAGGTGTATTTGAGCCGTGGGGCTCTCTGTTCGCTGACGACCAGCGCTTGAATGGACAGGGGCTCTTTCAGAGGACCACGTCCTACAATGGTCTCCGTGGATTTAGTGGCCCCGCTGTAGCGTAGCGTCACCCCTCCTCCTACGTTGACGTCCAGCTCTGAAGGCACCAAGATGTAATTTCCATTGAGAGCGTTGGACCCATCCTGTCTCTTCATAGCCAGGTAAACGCCATCGCTGGTGGAAGACGAACCGCTGTTCTGCCGTATCAATATATTGGTGGCTCCAGCCGGGATGTTAACAACAACATTGTAACCATATCTATGAGCAGGAAATGGAAAGGAAGCATGAGTATCGATGGAGCGTGTACTGGAACAGAGGATAATTCTGCTACATTCAGCGTCTGACTATTGCAAACAGGAAGCTTCCAAACTGTTTCCGAAATATCGACTTTAATTCTTGTTGGGATTTTCGTGTTAAATGATAACCATGTATATAAACACTTTAAACCATGTATATAGACACTTTAGTATGTGAACCTATGGGGCGGCGTGAAATTATAGGAAAATTCCTTTGCCGTGTAGGGATATAAGACACAAATACAGACGTTAAGTGGGATACTTGTAGAATGTAGGATGCATCAAGTGGTTTGGGGACTGGTTATATTGAGCTATTAGAGACGAGAGGAGTGGGGGGGTGGGGGGTTACTAGACACCTTTTATATTCCATTTTATACCGAATTAAATAAAATATCTACTTATAAACTTAATCTGCCTAACACCTGATAATCAAGCTTCATACAGAGGTAGCAAAGGACAAAAGCCGAAATCAATATCTGTACATAGAGCCCTATAAAAGTCAGGTTTTCAGGATATCCCAGTTTCAGCACAGGTGGCTCAATCAGAGGCTGATTGAGCCACCTGTGCTGAAGCAGGGACTGATTGAGCCACCTGTGCTGAAACAGGGACTAATTGAGCCACCTGTGCTGAAGCAGGGACGGATCGAGCCACCTGTGCTGAAGCAGTGATATCCGGAAACCCTGACTTGTTGGGGGGCCTTGAGGACAGTAGTTGGCCACCCTTGTGTTAGATGTAATTTCTTACCGGGGTTTTGTGAAGGAGCCGTAGGTCTTGGTACAGGTGGACCCATTCCCCCCGCACACCATGCACTTATCATACTTCTTCTTAGATCCTATGATGCGGTCACACCCTGCGTGTACACAGCGGCCCTGGACACACACTGAAGTGGAATCAGGGGAACACGGGGTTCCATCTGCCACCTAGGAAGGGAGAGAGGGAGACGGTCAGCGAGAGGTCTTTGGGTCAGTACTGATAGGCTCAGGACTCATTCTCTCAAACATATTTTTCCCTAATCACATACATTAGGGGTTCTCAACTACAGTCCTCAAGACCCCAGGTCAGGTTTTCAGGATATCCCTGCTTCAGCACAGGTGGGTCAATGACTGTGCCACCTGTGCGGAATCAGGGATATCCTGAAAACCTGACCTGGTGGGGGGGCTTGAGAACTGGAGTTAGCCACCCCATGACATACACAGATTTATCAAATTCAGCAGGTAGAAAACGCGTGCATTATAATTGGTGCTGGTTATTTATTGAAGCTTCCTGGCTTTCAATAATGAAAAATAAAACACAAAAGCAATGTGATTTGTTTTTTCCCAGTGCAGTGTTTTCCTGGCATTACAATTGTGGAGCCAGAAGAGTTTTTATAAATAACCATCAGAATGGACGATCTACAGTATTTAGCAGACTTTAGGAACCTTGGTGTGAAAACAATGGAAACTAAAAAAAGTGATATTCTCAGTGTTGGTAACTGCTGTTCAAACTCCAGCCTCCTATTTCAGCCTGTATTTACTGTCACACACCCACTGTCGCTGCTACCCACCATCAAGGCCAGGCACTGCCATCTACTGCACCTACCCATCATCAAGGCCAGGCACTGCCATCTACTGCACCTACCCACCATCAAAGCCAGGCACTGCCATCTACTCACTTAGGCCCATATCCTGTTAGGGTGCTAAGTTTTAGCATGCCTGTGCTTCTGTTCATATGAATGGGAGTTAAATCGTGCTAAACCTGGCACTCTTTTTTTTTGGATATGGGCCTTAAATTGTGAGCCCTCCGGGGCAGGGATTTTCTTTGATAGTGTATGATGGTGTTTGCTGCACTTATTGCACTATAATTCCCTGTATGGTACTGTCTCTTTGGTACAGTGCTGAGTACACTATGGTCTGTGGGCGCCATATAAAGGAAGCTGTATAACAGATACATCTCCGGTTAGAGAGCAGTTTTCCGCTGCATGTGTCCTAACCATGGAATGAAGGAAATAATTTGCCAGGAAGTTGTAACCGTTCAAGATTTAAAGTTACCCCCCCCCCCCCCCCTTCCCCGCTGACTGCGGCACACACTCATACACGCGGGACACATACATGAACGTTTCTTATTTTGCATGAGACTCACCCTTGGCTCCAGCACGTAGTAATATCCCAAGGGCCGAGACTGACACGTGAGTTTACACTGATCCTTCTCTGTGATCCCGTTGTACCTTGGGACCCAATCCATTGGAGAGGGGAACCCTTTGAACAAGTCTGTCCTGTGGTTGTACACCGCACACTGCTGCTCTCTGAATGTCAGGGCTGCATGGGAACCAGAAGACACGCTATTATTTTATTGCTTATGCGAGCAGAGCAAAGACACAGCGACTACCGTCTCAAAGTCCAAAACAGTCCAAGCTGCCGTTTTAAAAATGTTTCCACTTTAATATGCGCATCAATACAATCCCCACAATGATAAGTAATTAGCTAAGTTGCCGATCGATCTGTTCTCCTGTGATCGATCGGCAAAGATTCGGCTCGGGGGTGCACTAAATGGCTGTCAGTGCAGCAGAAGAGGACCAAAGATGCAATGGTCTGTGGGGAAGATCATGTGACCAGGCAGTCACTAGATACAATTGGTGCACTGCTAGAGAGAGGGCAGGGCTCAAAAAGGGGTGTGCCAGAGCCTGTTTCAGAAGAGGAAGGGGATGTGACTTTGTAAATGGTTGCTATAGAAACAAGAAATGCCGGTTACATTATAATACATTAAAAAGTAATTTAGAGTTGTTTAAAAAACAAATGATACAAGTATTTTCTCATAGTGCAGAACTGATTTTTTTTTTTTTTTTTTAAACCCCATATATGTAGGATATTGCTCGGTCTGCAGCTTTAACCAATAAAAACACCACTCAACAGCAATTCTGCTCAATGCCTCTCTGCTGGTTTCATGCATCTCATTTTGAATGTGGAAGAAGTTAGTCTTCGACTGAGCCACTGATTGAGCCACCTGTGCTGAAGCAGGGATATCCTGCAAACCTGACCTGTTGGGGGGGAGGGGGGGGGGTCTTGAGCATCCCTGTGCTAGACCACAGTCATGTGCCCTGACTACAGAACTATTCCTTCTCCTGCACCCAGACATTCACACTAAGGTTGTCATTGGGATGAAGCACAAGCTGCCGCTCACCGTTGCTGCCAGCGCACTCCTGGCTATTACAGGAGTGATACTGCGTCCTCTTCCCCTCGCAGTATTTGCCGCCGTTCCGAGGGACGGGCTTGTTGCATTCGCGGTAGGAGAACTGCACCCCACTGCCGCATGTCCGGGAGCATGTTCCATATTGTCCCCAAGGCCCCCACCCCCCGTTAACCGGAGTCTGTCGAGACGAGAAGAGGAGGACACAAATGTCATTCAGGCTGCCACACTTCCAAAAGCCGAACAGGGGAACAAAGAAATAATCTTCACTAATAGTATTCGCCTGAGTTTGGAAACCATGGAATTAATCACATTGCAACAGCATGACTAAAGAGGAGATACTTTGAGGTATTAAACTTGTAAAGTACAAGGAGATAAAGTCAAAAGTGTAAGTAGCCCATGCAGGAATTGAACCCAGAAGCTTGTGCTTTCAAGCCCTGTACCCTGACCACCACACTATACCTCCTACTCATAGAGTGTTAGAGTGTTAGAGTGTTAGAGTGTTAGAGTGTTAGAGTGTTAGAGTGTTAGAGTGTTAGAGTGTTAGAGTGTTAGAGTGTTAGAGTGTAATGTAATGTGGCTGGTGAAGCTGGTGGCTTTCTGCATGTGCAATACTCACATCATAGGCTTTCATCTCCACTTTGCTGATGCAGCGCCCGTTCATGCAGGTCTTGCCCACTCCGCACTGAGTGCCGTCCGCCCAGGGGAAGTGCTTGGTTTGGCACATGAAATGCCCGTCGATCCTACCCGTGCACCAAAGAGAGGAACAGGGGGTGTGTAGATTGGGGCAGTGACGTGAGTCTGGTCCGAATGTCAGCTGGCACTGGCGGTCCGAGTCGTAATCGTTCCCCGGGAAGGGCACTGGCAAACGTAGAGGAGTGCGTGGCTTGTCCAGAAGACAGTGACCTGCAAAGAGGGGCCGAGAATTACTACTGGTGAAACAACCTACCTGCAAGAATACATAAGAAGTAATAATAATAAGATGGACAACGAGTGACAGTGAGCAGACAAATGTTTGGTCTTATTTATTCCGTAGGAGAGGAGGAGGTGGATTCAGCAAAGTGATGATCAAAGTGCGGAAAGAATACAAGTTTTGGCAGGTGAAAGTCATTACATTTGTCTTTAGTGGTCGCTACAGCTGCAAAGCGGCTTCTCCAAAAGCCCCAAACGGGAAAGGGAAGACGTACAAGAGAGCAGGGAGAAAGGACAAGAGAGTGAGAGGTACCGAGAGGTCATTTTACCATGTCCATTGTCCAAGAAGTCTGTGATGAACTTGGCACTGCAGGGGGACCACAGCTCCTCTGGGTCCACGTATGACATAACAGGAGCCATCATATGCCGCGTGTTGCTGGCTGGCCGGTTCAATTCCAGGCAGGGCTTGGAATTGTCGTGAAGCATGTTGAATACGTGGCCTAACATGGACAGATCAAGAGTGGATATTATTATGATGACTAGCTGAGAGACCCGGCGTTGCCCGGGATGTAAATGCGTAATAGGTAGTATTATTTATAAATCATTTCTCAAATACATCCTGCGCTCCCCACAGGAATGAAAACATGTCAAGCTATATACAGGACAAATAATTCTTCTTGACTCCAATTCTAAATATGCTTGAGAAAACGTGGACCAAAATATCATTCTTGCAATGGTTCTCTTCTAACTGAAGAATAATACCCTGTAGAACAGGGGTGGGCAGCTCCAGTCCTCAAGGGCCACCGACAGGTCAGGTTATCCCTGCTTCAACACAGGGGCTCAGTCATTGACTGGGCTACTGATTGAGCCACCTGTGCTGAAGCAGGGATAACCTGACCTGTTGGTGGCCCTTGAGTACTAGAGATGGCCACTCCTGCTTTAGACGTTTCTTCAACTATAATTGGGATACTATTGGTTAAGAGGGAAGATACAATATGTACATTTAGAATGTTTGGTACAATGAATACTCCCCACTCATTTTACAATGCACATGCAAATATTATGTTAAGAAACTGCTACGCATTGCAGATAAATGGAGTCCCCAACTAGTATTTTATCGGAAATGTGTATTAAAGTCTATGCCGAATCTCTAGAGTCATTTTGGTAAGAAAGTATCACAAAGGGAACCCAGGAGACCTGGTGGGATTCTTACCCAGCTCATGTGCAGCAGTAAATGCCGACTGCAAGCCGTCATCTTCGACTATGGAGCAGCTTCTGGATGGGTCGCACACCGTGCCAACGTCGGCCATCCCCAGGGTGTCACACGTAGACACTCCGCACAGGTTCTGTTAGCAATGGAAATACAGACACATGTAGCAGGCATACAAGGAATTGTGTATTCATGATGTACCCCCATTGTCATATCTATCGGTCAGTTATCGAAGATCCCACAAGCGGTGGAAACGTTAACCGATGGATGAGTATGTCAACATCAGTACTGTGATATTGTGATGTCCTGTTCTCTGGAACAGAACTTTGGGATTGAATTTATTCCCCACACACCAAAGACCAGCACAGCCGTTTGGCTACTCACCTGTCTGGTGAACAGTATGGCAGTATCAAAGTGTTCGGAGTCAGAGTCATTGCGTTTGTTCAGGCCTTTCTGCCACTCGCAAAAGTTTCTCAGCATCTCGGCTGCATTAGTGGTCATCTTCAGGCCCGCGTAGGTGTGGGAATTGTCTGCCCGCCCTATCACCACCAGACGTGTCACCACCACGTTGACCGGGTTCTTTAGGCTAGGGTGGCGGAAGAACTTGGCGGCGGCTGCCATGACAGTCAGCAGGTAACGCTTGAGTCCTGCGCCATGGAAGGTGGCCATGGTCTCATCTGCGACCACCAGCGTCTCCACGTAGCGAGGGACGGAGGCAAAGCGCTGCAAGAGAGGAGAGAAAGGAGAATGAACCCACTGGTGGAAACGACTCTCGCTATCAACCAGTGTAAGGATCATTCGCTAAAGCTAAATGTTAAATCCAGCAACTTCTTCAAGGCTCTCTATGTTCCTGTGACGCTCTCCCACTATTTACATATTATCTTTAACTATAGTATTTCCCAACCTGCATCATCTCTCAAGTTGCTTCCAAATACTACCCATGTTACTCCACTTATTCTTTCGTCGATAAACCTTTTGACCTATGGGACGGTACCCTGGTGCTTGTCAAATTGTGAGATAAATCGGCAAAACAGGGTTAAAGTATTTACAAAGAACTCGAAAAATGCTACGAATGAGCCCTGCAAAATGACATTAATCAACAGTATCTTAAAAGTAAACTCATTGGTATTCCCCCAGAGAAAAGGCCCCTCATCCTGGATGTCTCAGTAATCTGTCTCTGATTGGTTTCCATTCCTGTAGCTGCGGTACCAGCACCAATTATTCATATCACTCCCTCTGCTACATCTGATGCACTTAAACTCACTTTGGTACATCTGATGCACTTAAACTCACTCTGCTATATCTAACGCACTTAAACTCACTCTATTACATCTGATGCACTTAAACTCACTCTGCTTCATCTAACGCACTTAAACTGACTCATAGGGTGGGATCAATCAAGGAAGATTTGCAGCAAAATTGACACAGAATGTGTCCTTTTCATCTTGCATCAGTGTATCAAGGCATGTGTTCCAAAGTGACCGCAGTGTGTCACCTAGCGATTTGGGGAGTGAGAGGGGAGGAGCTACATGACGCACAGATTATAATGAGATGTAAGTGATGGGGAGGAGTTAGGGAGGAGCTACATGATCGCCAGATTATATGAAGATGTAAGTGATGGGGGGAGAGTTAGGGGGAGGTTACTGACGCACAGATTAAATCAGATGTAAGTGATGGGGAGGAGTTAGGGAGGAGCTACAGTACATGACGCACAGATTATAATGAGATGTAAGTGATGGGGAGGAGTTAGGGAGGAGCTACACGACGCACAGATTATAATGAGATGTAAGTGATGGGGAGGAGTTAGGGAGGAGCTACACGATGCACAGATTATAATGAGATGCAGCAAACTTTGCGTCTCCGCGTGTCACTTTTGTCTCTTGTATTTGCGTCAACAAACTCTGCCCAGGTCTAAGGCGGCGTAAATGTTTCCAGCTAACAATTTGCAATCAGGTGTAAGAAACCATTTCTTACATTTGACGCAATGCAGGCAGAAAATGGCGCAATGTGTCAAAACAACCTCCCGTGTGCACTTTCTTTCCGTGTCCCCATAGCATTCCTGCTGATGCTGCACATTCTCGGTCCCATTTTGCATTTGTGAGATACACGGTACTGCAATAGTTCAACAATCAACGTTCATTTGAAGTCTTCCAATATATTCCATTGGATCTCCCTTGTATCAGATCCCGGATTATTTCATGGTTCTGACATACTGACTGAGGTCTATTTACCGGGCTCTCCCAGCTAAAAAACTGGGGCAACACCAGAACACAAAACCGCCCCGTATTTACCAAAGAAGAGGAACCCTACATTAGACAATAGGATGTTGTCCTTTCATGAATCTGGTGCAATCCCTTTGCACAGGTACCGCAGTCTTTAGTAATAACCCCCCCCCCCCACCACCACCCGTCTTCCTAGCTCATAAAGACCTCTTCACTACCAGAAGTAGGGGGCAATAACAGAGGCGCAGAAGATAATAGAAAGAAGGACTGTTTTACGTTGCATCACAGAGGTCAAACAGAGAATACTTGAGACAGATATTGTGAGCTGTGAGTATACAGAACAAAGTGTTGCAATCCTGCAGAGATGAGTTACGAGGGTGCCGGAAATGTGGAAATGTCTCCATCCCACTTCTGGGACGAGGGGGGCGGGGGGGCAATGGATTTAAACTGAGCTCTTACGACTTAAAATGTCAGGATTACTTCACTGCTGACGTGCTACTGTTATCCGCTCTACTTATGTAACTCACTCCAGATACACAAACACACATGACCAAGCCCAAACACGAATGGGCTTCCCATCCTTGTGAATCCCCGTGTTTTACGATGACAGCCTTCTGGACCACGTTCCCACTGCCGTCTGGGCTGTGTGTGTGTGTTTGGTTGTTTGAGACTGAAGTCTTGCGCAAATCCAGTATTAATGAGTTGTCCTCTCCTCCGTGTTACATAAACAGTGCGTAATAAGCATGAGTGTGTATGTGTGTAAGAAGGGGAGGCAGTTAACGGGAACTCTACGTACCAAGTGTTCAGTGAAAGAATGTTCCTTGCAGTCATATAAATAAATAATAGTTTGGACTCGGCGTGTATTATGTGTCAGTGTAATTGTTCCATTGCATTGTATCTATTAGGAAGCTGCACTAACTGAATGTATAATATAGGGGGGATTGGTAGCGATGTAGTAATGTAATTGCTGCTATGTAATAACATAGGAGCAGCACCACGTGACCTGTGAGATATTTATTTATGGCGATATCAGCAGCAATATGAAGAGCTCAGTCCAACAAAAGGATTTGGTTAAGAACATTCATCTTAACAAGCTCAGCTGGAAGAAGTCGTATGGGTGAAATCTATATGATAGTGACAAAGTCAAAACAAACTGGGTTACCCCTATCATACCTCCTTCATTTCCTAAAATCCCTATCCCGTTTAGACTGCATTGTGTCTCATCGCAGTATTTTATGGGTGAGTTCCCTGGAAGCCGTTCACCTATTAAGTATTGTGTTGTAACCCTAGCTATGTGGGTTACACAAAGACTACATTCATCCATTCATCGTCTGGTGGACAGAGTAAGGAACGTTGAGTTAGAGTCTCGTGTTTGGCCCTCTTGAGTGATCTTTGGCAGGTCTCCACACATGTTGTCTCCTCTTCGTCTTTCTTATGCCAAGCCATTGTGCCAAACCCCGGCATTCTGTTACCAATCACATAGTGACTGTGTGCGTGCCTAAGGGGTAGTTCTTATTTCTTACTATAACCCCCTTCATCTCTGATAGCCACTTATGTGTTAAACTGTAAAGCCCCTTATGGTCCATTCTCATGTACATGAGTAAATATGATCCATAGTTAGGGTTGCCAGGTGTCCGGTATTGAACCGGACTGTCCTGTATTTGGACACTCTGTCCAGTAAAAAATGAGAGGTACTGTAGTACTGGACAGGTATGTGTCCGGTATTTTCCTCCCTGGAGATAGTGACCTGACGCACTTTTCACCATTGAGTCCAGTATTTTTGGAGAAGCCACCTGGCAACCCTATTCATAGTCTGCAAGTGATCTAGAATGAATTTGGATGTATGACGTGGATAAGTAAATGTCTGCAGTTTTCACAGTCTATAAAGAATCAGGGTTGAAGCAGTATATGAGGTTCTGTACAAGGCAGATGAAAACAAATGTATTACCGGGCCAGAATAGATCAAAATCATATATTCTGACCCCCAACGAGGTAACTTGACGATCCTACAGTCGTAAGGAACTGGTCTGTAAGGTTCTCTCTGTGATTTCACCACCAGAACCATGAGTTCTTTTTCATATTATCAGCTCCTTGGGAGGAAACCAAAGAACACAACATTGTTAGTGTATCAAAGCTCCAGAATGAACTGCCAAAATGAGAAAGGGAAGGGGGGTAGGCTTGTGTTGTTCCTCGACTGTTAGGGGCTGGGAGAGTGAGACATTCTGCTACCCATGTCATTCCAGAAAACAACTGCTTCAGACAAAGGAGTGTGGTCCAGCTTCACAGAAGGAACAGTGGCATTTACTTGGGCTCTTCATAGTAGTAAAGTGATAGGAGATAGCCCACCCGCCACAAAAAGGGAAGCCGCTGAATTGGACTATCATACAGGGAATAGATAGCTCGTTTTACCGGGGTGAGGGAAATAATGAACAGTCGGCGAGGGGAACACAAGAGGTATAGGGAGGTGAGGGCCGTTTTCAATCATCTTGGCTTTAGACCAAAATTGCAGCGAGAAGCTACTGTACAGCAAGCCAGGTGTATTCATTTCTGAAAACGTTTGTATTTGTGTACTAATTCAGGGGTGCTCAACTCCAGTCCTCAAGACCCCCCAACAGGTCAGGTTTTAAGGATATCCCAGCTTCAGCACAAGTGGCTCAATCAAAGACTGAGCCACTGATTGAGCCACCTGTGCTGAAGCAGGGACAAATTGAGCCACCTGCACTGAAGCTGGAATATCCTTAAAACCTGACCTGTTGGTGGCCCCTGTTAGAAAAACCCTTTCTCTATAATACTAAGGACCGTGGTTGCGCTCCCCTGTACTAGCCTATAAAAATAATCCAGCAAGTGACATGAGTCTGGAGAGGGTCCCTGTGAGCTCCGGTGTACAATACTGCGCACCTATAAATACCGCTCATGATGGTCTATTAAAAAGTAGCACAACTTGCAACAAAAGCAGGCTCTCCTAGGAGCAGGACACACTTCTGCAACTCTACCTAACGTTAGCTAAAGACTGCATGTGTTTGCAAGAAAAGTACCTACTTGAGGAACCCTAGCTACAATGAGTAGAACATGTATTTATATTTCTGGGGATGAATGGAAAACGCGCACAATTTGGACCCATCGGAAAATGGATCATTGTAGGAAAAAAATGTACATGGTAAAACCATTAACTACCTTAACCCTGAATTCTTTGGCTCGGTACCAGGTCGTTCTAATCTCATGAAGCACGTGTCACCTACATTCCCATCTTCCACTGGTCCCCATTATATGTCCACACAGAAACCAGAGGGAGGCACCAGGACACAGGGAGAGGAGTTATGATATTGAGCAGCTTCACTCCTGATGAGTGGCATGCGTCACTCACCCTTGCAGTCCCCTCTACAGAAAGCTTAAATGTGCGCTCACATTTAGTTGTGTGTTTTTTTGGGAACTACAGTTACTTCTTCGATCTGAAGACTTTGGGAACTCCTCCGGTGACACTCAATTCTGGAGAAATACTCATGTAAAATAATATTTCCCAAGCCTGTGCCCTGATCACTGCAACATTGGAATTGCTGCATTGTGATTCCCTTAGATAAGCATGATAGTGCCTTAAAGGCAGAAAGCCATATTTAGTGATTATTCTGAGGTGCGCGCTTCTCTGCTGCTTCTTGTGATGCTTCTTGGCCCACATTTGACAAGCTATTAAAAGAAGTAATAACCATTAAATTTAAGGGCCAGTTTCCTGAGAATTGGTCAGATTTCGGATGTCAGCACCATTTCCACGAATCTTACTTCCTACATTTCCTGCCAAAATAGATGTGACCCTACATGTGACATGTAGAAGGTTCTGTGCTTTGTAGGCGGGACATTTGTTTTCTATTGTATCTATCGGGTCAGTGGTAACTTGTCCATGTCGCTAGTTGTCCAGTATTGAACTGGATTGTCTTGTATTTGGACACTCTGTCCAGTAAAAAATTAGAGGTAGTACTGGACGTGTATGTGTATACCGGTATTACCTCTCTGGGTGTGTATGTGTATACCGGTATTACCTCTCTGGGCGTGTATGTGTATACCCCGAAACGTTGCCCCCCTTTCGCTTCATTACGTCCACTCCATCTTTTGCCGTTAGGCAGTTTATTGTCACTGCCTTATTCCCCTTGTTTTTTCCCTCCCGTCCCTCACTCCCATCACGCCAGTTATTGGCTTGTGTATTTATAGATTTTCCCTAGGATAGTTGTTGCATCCTTCAAATTGTATATCCTATATTGTATATTTTTCAATACAATTGATATATTTTGGCATATTCCAGTGCTTTTCTCGTTTTATTCACATTGAGTGCTGGGGACATTACCTCTGTTGATACATATATACTAAACACAGTTGTACTAAGTCAGGTCAGGTTTTCAGGATATCCATGCTTCAGCACATGTGGTACAGTCAATGACTGCGCCACCTGTGCTGAAGCAGGGATACCCTTAAACTGTGACCTGTTGGTGGCCCTTGGAGCGTAGTTGGCTACCCCAGTGCTAAGCTATAGAGAATCATTTGTGGGCGGTGTGTTTTAACAATTTCCACATTGTAGCACAGACCAACAGAGAAGCAGAAACATAGAAATGACATATGGTCCTCAAGACTGTTCCAGAAGATGTGTCCCTATTCTAAACCATCTAATGAGCACAATTAATGCAATTGAAAGATTGATTCTTCATTGCATACTGCAAGTACGAGAATGGTCAACCTTGGTAAATAAACGCTGAAATCCTGCAATATGTAAACAACAAGAAGATGACAATGTATCGAGGACGAAGATCAGTCAAGTGTGATGACAACGGAGTCACAAGATATAAAAGCATTGGCGACGGCAAATAAGGACCACTTTACGATCTGCGGAGAAACCCAGAGTATTAGATACTCGCCTACGCTTCACATTAGGAAATCCTGGCGTCTACCCCAGGCGGTTATGAATTATATATCTGGTGACACCTGCGAGACGTGTGCACGTTAAATGTGCCACGACGTTACCTAAATCCGTAGTTCAGAGCTTCCTCGGCTGTCACAACGCCGATGTCCACCGTTCTGTTCTTCCAGATCCGGTTGTTTGTCAGCATCTGTAGACCACATAAGGGGTGGGGGGGTCAGAAGAGCTTCATAGATGTGAGCGAGCATTAATAACTATTTCATATAGCGCTTTCTCCCAGTGAGACGCAAAGCGCATTACAACTACATATGCAATATAGTGTGCAGTAAATAGGATTTTTACAGCTCCTATTCAAAATCTAATACTCCGTGCTTTTGTGCTCGCGTGCTGCAAAAACAAATTGCAGACTCCTTATGAGGCCGTCCCTATTGCTCGCGTGGGCACACACTGGAGCGTGATGGCGGGACCATGTTTTCAAAAGACAAAGATTTGACTTTTGGCGCGGCGGCCACGTCACGCGGCTGGTTCAGCCAATGAGGGCGAACCAGCTGCGTGACGTCACGGCCACGCCCCCCATCGCCTGAACATTGCTTTCCAGGAGAGTTTACAGATCGCTTGTGCTAGAGCCGCGCTACACGGCATGCGCTCGCAAGCAAGCGGAGTGTATAATCCAAGCCTAAAGCAGCTAACACTATGGCCCCTTGGTGAAGGACAAGCAGAGGGCTGCGCTCTCTTCACCGCCTTGGAACAGTGATTGAGGAGTTGGTTTTTAATACACAAGCTTACTGGTTCAATTGCAGTCTCCCTCACTCTTTGGCAAACCTGTTGGACTCTGTGCCTCCCTGAGGATGCATTCTTCATTCCGAATTCCCATGCTATTCACCTGCTAGTACAGACCTTTTGGAACAATTTTCAAACCTATTGCTACTTTTCCCCTCGCCCATTCCTTTCCAAGCCAAACGTTACCTCCTCCACTTCATCGATTCTGATGGAGAAGTTCTTTATAAATACGTAGATGTCGTCCATTAGACCCAGGGGCATATCCTGAGACACAGACAGAAACAAACAACATAACTAAGCAGTACTGAGAATCACCTCTGTTGATTGCACTTTGGAGAAGATCCTACTAAACATTCCCTTCCAGGTAACAAAAAAAACACACACACAAAAAAACAAAACAAAAAAAAATACATTTAACTAATTTGTATTCAAAAGTGTTGCTCGTCCTGCGTCACACGACCAGGTATCCATATACTAAGTGTACATGCATATACTGTAAACTCAATTGGTGTAATTAAACACAAGCAATATTTATGATAAAAGGACTTGAAACAACAAATATAGATGATTAAGACAGCTGTGATATCGGAGCTCCGTCTCTTATAACAAACAGATACATACAACAATGCAAACATTTGCACAATACATTTTTTAACATTAGGGTCATTTTTTTATTTTAATGAATGAATATATTTGTAATGACAGTTTGCTCTTTAAGTACCCTGTGCTTGTGATGGGTGTTTTTGACCTTGCACTGGCAAAATCCCTTCCCTCCTTCTGTTCATTGGTATAAGGAGAGAGGAAACACTTAATAGACAAACACTCGCCCCATTTAGGATTCTGGGGTCTCTAAAAATGCCATTTGTAATAAAATGCCTTTGGTTTTTCCATTGATTTAAATAAGCCAAGTACATTGAGAAATTAACAAAATGTTGATTTTTGGTCAGCTAAGTGGGATTGTACCTTTAAAAGGCACCAATGTCTTGGCATTCTAATTACATCATCACCTGGTGTACGCCTCCCGGTCGGACGTAGGCCGCGTGCATCCTGGCCCCCGACACCCTTTCATAAAACTCAAACATCTAGAAGCAAAAAACAACAAAACAAGTGACCACGTGAAAATATCGTGCTTCAACTTTACACTGTAAAACATAAAAACAAGTCAAGTGCTCTCTGTGATGCAGAAACAATACCATGCAATAAAATTATTAGGTGATTGGAGCGAGTGTCCACAAACAAGGCACAATCTAAGTGGAGATATACAGATAGTGTGACCGGGGAGTGGACATTGCTCTTGCCAAAACAATGGATGAGCCAGAAGCAAGACATGACATTGTGAAGGTGACGGTTCTGAGCTGGAGAGAGATGTTACACATGGTCCGATTTAGATTCTTTGGCGATCCAGGTCATAAGGTTAACCCTAGCTCTGGAAGAATGGGGCTCAACAAAATCACACCTTTTCTCGCTCCTCGAACATCCAGAAGAAGGGTGTCATGGCTCCGATATCCAGGGCATGGGTGGTGATGGCCATAACGTGGTTTAGAAGACGAGTTAGTTCTCCAAAAAGCACTAAAAAAAACCAAATAACATCAGCAGCAGATCAGGGAATATATATCTGCATATCTAACTCTGGAATGGACGCTGATTTTTATAGGAGATGGAGGGGAGGTTCGTACGGTCACAGGCTTCCTTCCTCAATGAACATTCAGAAATTACACCTCAAGTAATATTATAGAAAAAGGAAAGGGGGGCTTTTGCAATTTGAGTTACACTTGGAATTAGAAATGGGTTTACCATGCTGTGAATGAAAACTGCAATTGGATGTGATATGCCAGTCATATTACTGCTCTTACATTAAATAGGTAATCCAAGTGGCACATAAAAAAAGAAAAAATACTTATAATTACTAAGGTAACATTATCTATTGCTACAGTTTGCAGCTCAAACTGCTGGGAACATTAGCAACATATCATAAACAGGAAGGCGTTACAAAGATCTTTCACTGCTGGGGGAAGTGTGCTAAAACCTGCTATAGAAATCAAATAATGTTCACTATATTAAAAAAACTCATTAAAATGGCATTACGAGTTGAATAAAAAAAAATGCAGTGTTTTATCCAATACTGCAGAATTGATTTATTAAAATAAACACGTTGGATATTGCTTGGATTGCCTCTTTATGATTCAATTAAAAAAAGGATATTGCAATCCCAAACAGCATAAGGATTTAATCTTAATTCCCAATATTTTGGAAATGATGTATATACTACCGGTCTTTATCTCTGTTTCTAACTAAAACCTTACTATGCTGCGCCCACGAGGTGAGCAAGGGTTACCTCTGATCCACTGAGCTCGGGGTGGCGGACGAATGTTTAGGAGCTTTTCCACAGCCAGGGAATAGGCCTGTTCATTGCACATCATTGACACATAGTCCAGGCGGTCAAAATAAGGTAAAGCCTGAAGCATCGGAAGGAAAAAAAGACAGGTCAGTGAAATCAGGAGCTGAAAAATAAAACAGACAGACCAGGTCTACCTCCACTAGGAAAACAGGCAGCACTTCAAACTTGAACAAAAATAAATACAAACCTTTACTTAAATCTGCACAAAACCAGTTTATAAAGATTTCTAGCCCTGCCCTGAAGTGGTCAAACAATACAGAGCAGTATCAAATGTATGAGATCAACAAAGGGTACTGGAAGACGTAATTACAGGAGAATGGAAGAGAGGTTATTTACCTACCACCTGACCGCACGGCACCAAAGGAAAGCGCTCAAAAAAAAGGATTAGACAAGAATACAAGCAGCCAATAAGAATGGGCTTTAAACGGCTAACTGATACAGTCGGTGGACATCCTGCGAGTCAATTCCACCAGCAGCCTCCCTCCTTGGTGTAAAAGTCGTGGTGTTCATGATCGCGTTACCTGCAGGTAGGTCTTGTACTCAATGAGTTTCTCGGTCCCCCGGTGCAGCAGTCCGATATGAGGGTCGCAGCGCTTCACAGACTCTCCGCTCAGCTCCAGGACGAGTCTCAGGACCCCGTGAGCCGCAGGGTGCTGAGGCCCAAAGTTTATGGTCAGGTTGGAGACATTCTTCTCTGCCGGAGGGTCCTTATCTGTTCATGAGAAAGACAACTGGGGTTGGTGGATGGGTAAGGCTATGGTTTCACCCCTTGCCATAAACTACCTATGTTACGGTGACATCCTGCAATGGGGGGGGAAAAAAAAACATCTGTAGGTCCCATCTATATCAGTATTTCATCCCGTGGTAAGAGAGGCAGACGTGGGGACAGGAATGGGAGCTAATTACAGCAATTAATTATTTAGGACCCATAGACTGAAAACCTGTAATGGGAACAACATTAGCATTCATAAAATGGTATTATAGAGTGCAGAGCTTTCCAAACCTCATAGGTTTCTCCTTTAAGTCTTGTTTATGATCAAACGTGAACTTATGAGCCCACCGCTGCCACTGAGGGATAGAACACACTGCTTTACAATGTGTTGCCAATCCCTTTAGAAGTGATTGGCCCAAACAGTGGATAGAGTCATCTGAAAGCGAGAGGGACAGGTTCCATCCGTGTTATATACAAACGCACCGTTCCAAGGGGCTTGGACCCACTTCTCTGTAATGGCGGTTGGATACATAACGGCTCCAGCATATTGCTCCGCCCATTCCACATCTGGCTGCCATTGCTTTCCCCTAAACGGCACAGGGGAAATATAGGAGAAATTATGTCATAGTGGCTGGTGTCTTCATCTATTATAAATACAATTATATTTACGTCTTCAGACATCATTAAAAAAAAAAAAAGGCATTAAAAACATGTATTTTACACATGGAGGCTGCTAGTTAGTCGTGTAATATGACTGTCTTGTGTTGGCGATATTAATATAAGAAATACTGTAATTCCAAGACCCAGAGCAGGATTTTACAATATGAGGCTTTAACATTGATGTATGGACCACAGGCTCTTCAGGCTAATATCTCAAAACCTTCGGACTGAAACTCTCTGTTCTTGTTTTATGGCAAATAATGTTGCTGTATAGCACATATACACAGTCCCTTACACACACACAGACACAGACACAGACACGCAGAAACACACAGTCCCTTGTACACACGCAGTCACACACACTGTCCCTTGTACACATGCAGACACACAATCCCTTGCACAAATGCAGAAACACAATCCCTTGCACACACGCAGACACACAATCCCTTGCACACACGCAGACACACAATCCCTTGCACACACGCAGACACACAATCCCTTGCACACACGCAGACATACACAATCCCTTGCACACACGCAGACACACACAATCCCTTGCACACACGCAGACACACACAATCCCTTGCACACACGCAGACACACACAATCCCTTGCACACACGCAGACACACACAATCCCTTGCACACACGCAGACACACACAATCCCTTGCACACACGCACACACAATCCCTTGCACACACGCAGACACACACAATCCCTTGCACACACGCAGACACACACAATCCCTTGCACACACACACAATCCCTTGCACACACGCAGACACACACAATCCCTTGCACACACGCAGACACAACCAAACACTTGCACACGCAGGCAGACACACACTCTCTCTCTCTGCAGCCGTCCGTTCCCTAGTTATGACAGGAGAGGCCGGTATCCCCGCACACGGGCAGCAGGTCGGTAGTGGCCCCAGTGTTGCCCTCTTCTTCTGAGGTAAGAAGCCAATTACCACACTCCACAGGCCCCGGTCCCCACCTCACCTGGCTTGCGGGGTCAGTTTTATGGACTTGCCGGCTAATAACCCTGAAGGTGCCCGCAGCCTCCCCAGGGCTCTGAGCGCCGCCATCTTTTCTGACAGGGCCAGCACACTGGCAGCAGGGAACTTCCGGTGCAGCGATTTGGCTTCACTATCATTGAGAACACTGCGAAACGTGCCGCCATCTTAACTAAGGTAAGTTTCGCCTTCACGCACTTCCGCTGCTAGTTTGGTATACATATCCCTGGGAGACATCTTTGTTATGGGAAAAGTGGTGAGCCTATTGTGTAAGGATGGAGACCATGTAACTGAGAATAACTCCCATTACATACGGACCCCTGTGTGCTTGAGGGGCTGTAATGCTACAGTATGGAGATAAGACCTGTTAGAAGTGACTCTCACTCAGCTGCAGTTATAGGGCTGCCAGGTGTCCAGTATACTGTATTACCTCTCTGGGCGTGTATGTGTATACCGGTATTACTTCTCTGGGTGTGTATGTGTATACCGGTATTACCTCTCTGGGGTGTATGTGTATACCGGTATTACCTCTCTGTGCGTGTATGTGTATACCGGTATTACCTGCTCTGGGGCGTGTTGTGTATAACCGGTATTACCCTCTCTCTGGGCGTGTAATTGTATACCGTAACCTCTCTGGGCGTGTTATGGTATACCGTTATTACCTCTCTGGGGTGTATGTGTATACCGGTATTACCTCTCTGGGCGTGTATGTGTATCCGGTATTACACCTCTTTGGGCGTGTATGTGTATACCGGTTATTACCTCTCTTGGCGTGTATGTGTATACCGGTAGTACCTCTCTGGCGTGTATGTGTATACCGGTATTACCTCTCTGGTGCGTGTTATTGTATACCGGTATTACCACCTCTCTGGCGTGTTTTGTATACCGGTATTACCTCTCCTCTAGGTAGTATGTGTGTACGTCATTACCTCTCTGGACGTGTACGTGTATATCGGTATTGCTCTCTTGGACGTGTATACCAGTATTACTCTCTGGGCGTGTATGGTATACGGTATACCTCTCTGGTGTGGTGTATATTACCGGTATTACCTCTCTGGGCGTGTACGTGTGTACTGGTATTATACCTCTCTGGACGTGTTGTATATACCGGTATTACCTCTCTGGCGTGTATAGTGTGTATCCGTATTTACCATCTCTGGACGTGTATGTGTATACCGGTTTACCTCTCGTGGCGGTGTATGTATACGTCGGTATTGCCTCTCTGGGCGTGTGTGTGTGTAACCGGTATTTGCCTCTCTGGGCGTTGTGTGTGTGTATACCGGTATTACCTCTCTGGGCGTGTATGTGTATACGCGTATCACCTCTCTGGGCGTGTATGTGTATACCGGTATTACCTATGTGGACATAGTGTACCTGACCGGTCTTGGTGGGCTGCCAAGATTTCGTCTCGAGCGGGGGGATGCTGCTAGAGGGCTGTTCATCACCTCCATCCTGATTTGGTTTCTGCTGTGTAATGCACCCAATCTGGAGGAGGTGTCAGGAGCCTGGGGGTGGGGCCAAGGAGAGGAGGAAACAGCATGGAGGGAGAGAGGTGTGCGTGCGTCTCGAGCGCGTCGCACCTTTCTCCATTGTGTCCAGTATTTTTGGAAAGCCGCCTGGCAACACTAGTTGGACGGGTCACTCATTCCCATCAAATACCACACAGAGTCAATAGGGGTCCATCGAAGTATTGCATGTATAATTTTATTTATTGGGAATAAGTGCAACAGATACAGAAGGAGTAGTTTGAGGGCATTGGTTTTGGGGGGATGATGAACAGCGTTTGCGGTCTCTGGCTATTCAGGATGCTAAAAATGCGGTGAGAGTCGCACCCAGTCTGTGAAACCACCCAGGTCTAATGCTCGGGAGACTCCTGACGGGCACGTGGAAGCCAGTTCTGTTTCACATTCAACGATGGACATTTAGCAAAGTCCAATGATAACTGTTTTTGTATTGTGACTATCAACGCTACAATCGGCAGCACCAGGGGTGGCCGACTCCAGTCCTCAATGATGGCCACAAACTGGTAAGTTTTCATGATATCCCTGCTTCAGCACGGGGTGCAGTCAAAACTGATTGGGCCACCTGTGCTGACGCAGGGATATCCTGAAACCTGACCTGTTGGTGGCCCTTGAGGACTGGAGTTGGACAACCCCTGGTTTAGGGGGTAATTCTATATAGCATTATAACCAGCCTCATACAGATTAGACCGAGCTGCCTGTGGGTAGGGTTACTGGCTCTGCCATTTCTTAAAACCCATGCCTGCTGATAAACTGTGTAATGCGGCAGTGCGTAGCAAAAGGTGACACGTGTGCTCATTTGCTCCTTTCCCAGAATCCCTGGCTGCAGTGGAAGCATTGTACGCTAAGAGATAATGGGGAAAGGCAGGGTTGCAGACCTGTCTGAGACGTGTGAATGCCCTCACAAGAGATATCGTTATTTTGCTATATACCAGTGGAAATTCTGATATCAGTGGGGTCCAAACAGCCGCTCGACCTATTTAGGCCTCGGACATGGTACAAAATACAGCGCTGAGCCGCGCTGTACGCTCATGCTCTCCTGCTCAGCAGGAGCTTTTTTGTGTGCCTGGCATGAGCGTCAGCGAGCGGCGCTTGTGAGGCGAGGCGGGGCAGCGCGCAATGCCACGACGCCGACGTCACGGAGTGCCATTGGCTTTTGCCGGTCACGTGAACGGCCCTCCGCGCGAAAAATTTAATTAACTGTCGCTGCAATTCCCCCGCCGCTAACGCCATCTAAAGCCGCCCTCAGTAGGGATGATGGGGGTAAGTGTTTCCCCTCAGCGCGGGTCGATCTATCTTTTTGACCATGGACCTGGCCTTAGGCCGGGTCCATGGTCAAAAGACAGCGCTGACCCGCGCTGAGGCGGAACTCCCCCCGCCGCCCTCACCACAGCACGCTCGCTGACCCACCTAACCCGCTCCCCCACCCGCCTCACAAGCGCATTCCTGACGCTCTGCCAGGACACAAAAAGCTCCTGCTGTAGCAGAGAGCATGACGTCAGCGCTGCCCAGCGCTGTATTTTGTATCATGTCCGAGGCCTTAGGCCGAGACGCGTGAGGTATAAAAACGTCTGCTGGCGGCTAGCTTGCTGAACGTGCGCTTGGTCGCGTAACTTGTGTATGTGTATATATATATATATTATATATATATATATATATATATACATACTACATACATACTACTTTACGGCCCACACGCGATGTGGCGGGCACACCACGCTCTGTGCTTTTGTAAATAACATTTTTTTATATCTTTCCTGCTTGTCTCAATAGCCCAATTGCGCCCCTCCTCCTCTCCACGCGCGCGGCTGTCTCGCAAGTTGCAGGACACAACTCGGCGCTCATGCTCTAAGCATGAGCGCTGAGCGCCAGCGGGGACTCAGCCTAGAATGCGACTTTACACGTAATCCCCACATATGTTTTTTGTGGTAAGTCTGTTCTCATCCTCAGGGGGGAGCCACATCCCAATAAGAGTGGCCAAGACTTGAGACAATTAGGATCAGTATGGATCTGCACGGGGGGATGTTCCGCATGTGATGGGAACGGTTAAGTCCGAGAGTAGACAAAAACAAAGCTTTCGTAATAAAGAACACAAGTCGCTCAGAGTAATACCTTTTATTGGCAAGTGATGTTCCCAGTGAACACTCTGGTTCTTTTCTCAGGCGTGTTACAATAGAAGCTGATACAGTACGATATCTTGATATAGGGCAACAAAACCTCAAGAAGCCGCCAATTGCGTCTAAAAAAACCCCCAAAACACAGCACAAACAAAAAAATTCTAAACGGCGTCCGTCAAAATGGTTGTGCATGGGGTGGGCAACTCCCCGTTCTCAAGGGCCCAACACAGGTCAGGTGTTCCAGAATCTCCCTGCTTCGGCACGGGGGGCTCAGTCGTTGACTGGCCACACTCAGTCGCTTAAGGGCCACAAACAGGTCAGGTATTGGGGATACCCTGCTTCAGCACAGGAGGCCTAGGCACTGATGAGCACCTGGCTGACGCAGATATCCTGAAAACCTGACTGTTAGTGGCCCTTGAGGACTGGAGTTGCCCGCCCCTGGGTGTGTCACTGAGAAGGAAATGCAAAGGGACTTGTATATTTCTGGTTCATAAAAATGCCGGGTTGTCCTGCGCGCGTGCAGGGGGGGGGGGCATTGAGCGTGCTAGAGTTAGATTTTTTTTGTTTAATAAGCGCCGGTAGGGTGTGTGCCCGCACCGAGCACACGCACACCGCGTGAGCGGGGACTTACATATATCATATATCTATATATGTAAGTAATCGCGGCAAGCGCCGCCCGCTCAGCGCTAGCGGGAGACGCAAGCCTTACTTTCTATATCTTATACTATATTAGTGAAAGCACTGTATGTTTGCCTGCCTGCCTGCATGCATGCCGTCCTGCTGGATGTCCGGTGTCCCTAGGGAAATCTCATTGGTCCCTTGGGCGCCCCGCACACACCTCTCATTGGGCCTGAGGCTGAGTGACGGCCCAAAGGACACGCAAGGACAAAACACCACACAAGGATATACACACCACACACGACACACGGACACACGGACACACACGGACACACACGGACACACACACACACACCAAACACACGTAGGGGGGGGTGTACATTAGCAGCATGTATAACCGGGTGGGGGGGGGCGCTCACATACGCCCGCCTGAGCCTCCGCCTCTTCCTCCCCGAAATCAGACTTCTCGCCCCCCCCCCCCCCCGGCGCCGCTACAGTCGCGAGGAGCGAGTGCCAGGGGGGTTGGACCCGGGAAGGGGGGCAAGCGGGACGCCACACACATCTGCCTCCCGCCTGCGTCCACGTGGGAGCGCCGACGGTGATGAGCTCGTTCACATCGACCTCACTCCCCCACCCCCCTTCACCTCCCTCACCCCCCTTCATCACCTCCCTCCCCCCTTCATCTCACACCCCTCACACCCCCTTCATCTCACCTCCCTCACAAAAAACCACCCCTCACCTTCCCACTCCTTCACTCCACTTCCCTCCACTTCCCCTCCACCCCCCCTCACCTCCCTCCACCCCCCCTTCACCTCCCCTTCCCCCCCCCCCTTCACCTCCCCTTCACCCCCCCCCCACCTCCCCTTCCCCCCCCCCCACCTCCCCTTCACCCCCCCACCTCCCCTTCACCCCCCCTCCTCCCCCTTCACCCCCCTTCACCTCCGCCTTCACCACCCCCCACCTCCCCTTCACACCCCCCCCCCACCTCCCTTCACCCCCCCTTACCTCCCCTTCACCCCCCCCCCCCACCTCCCTTCACCTCCCCCCACCCCCCCCTTCAACCTCCCTTCCCTCCCCTCCACCCCCCCCTTCACCTCCCCTTCACCTCCCCTGCACCCCCCCTCACCCCCCCCCCTCACCCCCCCTTCACCCCCCTCCACCCCCCTTCACCTCCCCTCCACACCCCCTTCACCTCCCTCCACCCCCACCCTCACCTCCATTCCACCCCCCCCTCACCCTCCACCTCCACCCCCCCCCTTCACCTCCCTTCATCCATCCCTCCACCAACGCCCACCTTCACCTCCCTTCACTTCCCCCCCTTACACCTCTCACCACCTCCACCCCCCTTCCCACCTCCCCCCCACCCCCCCCTCCGTCTCCCAACCCACCTCCTCCCACCCCTTCCCACCTCCCCCACCCTCCCCCTCCCCCCCCCCCTTCCCACCCACCTCCCCCCACCCCCCCACCCCCCCCCTTCCCACCACCTCCCCTCCCCACCCCCCCTCCCCCGCCTTCCCACCCCCTCCCCCCACCCCCCCCCTTCCCCCACCATCCTTCCCCCCCACCCCCCCCTCCTCCCCCCCCCCTTCCCCCCACCCTCCCCACCCCCTCCTCCCTTCCCCCCCACCCCCTCCTTCCCCCCCCCCACCCCCCTCCTTCCGACCACCGTGTATACACACACACACATGTGTATACCCACCACTGTAACCCACACGTTAAACACACTACACACACACACACTATTACACACACACACATTGTACACACACAGTGTACACACCACACCATTGTACAAACACACACACACATGTTACACACACACACACCATGTGTACACACACCCACACACATGTGTACACACACAACACATGTGTACACACCACACAGTGTACACACACCCAACACATGTGTCACACACACACACACTGTGTACAACACACAAACACACATGTGTACACACACACACACACATGTACACACACCAACATTGTACACACACACTGTGTACACACACACCATGTATACACAACACACACGTATACAACCCACACATGTGTATACACACACAAACATTTGTACACACACACACACACACAAACACTATACACACACCCACATACAATGTATACACACAAACATGTATACACACACACAACACTGTATACACCGTGTATACACACATTGTATACACATCACAAGCGTATACACACACACAATATACATACACACAATGTCATACCAAACACACAAGTGTATACACACCCAACCACACCGTGTATACACACACACACACACACGTGTATACACACACACACGTGTATACACACACACACGTGTATACACACACACACGTGTATACACATACACACACGTGTATACACACACACACCCCAGCACCACCACATCAGCACACCGCTATCCCATGCCCCCCCAGCACACTGGCATTCTCGGCTCCCCGCCATTCCCAGCCCCCATCAACACCATCAGCACCCACACATCGCCACCTTTGCACCTCCCCCATCGGCACACCCACATCCGCACCCCCACATCAGCAACAAACCCTCCCAAATCAGCACACCGATACAATCACCATCAGTACAGCCACAGCAGCACTACCACCGCACATGGGCCGCGTGGACCACTCCCCACCCAAATGCCACACCCACACCACAAACATCCCGGGCAACGCCGGGGCTCTCAGCTAGTGTATGTATAATCTTTATTTCTACCCATGTACATAGCGTGTCACAGCAGTAACACACGTGACATAATAATAATATAACACCTAATGGGAATAAGCGTTTCAGACATAAAAGTAACATTAGCACAAGGAGTTCCTACCCTGAAGAGCTTGCAATCGAAGTGCTGTGCACACAGAGGTCATGCTTGATATACACATGTTACCAGGAAGTAATACATTGCGAGTTACCTCTCGTTTTCGAGTATGTCCTGAGCATAGAGTTAATATCTCTTTGTTATCTCCATCGCCGGGGTAAACTGCTGTCATGTGACCACGGGGGATCCGTTCCAAAAGCAGGGACCCCCGCTGCAGCGCGATCGTGGCAGACACGGTCTCCGGAGGCACAGATTTTTTCCGCCACGGCTCCGGAGACAGCGAGTCTCCCTGCATCTGTAGCATATTAATACAATTAAAAAATAAATAAACGGTGGAATACTTTCATAGGGGATAATGTGACATGATTTCCTTCCCCCGGTTTCCACTCGTGGCTAGTGCCAAATACTCCAATGTTTTTCTGTCTCTATGGGGTATATTCTATAACGGGGGCGGCCAGCTCCAGTCCTTAAGGGCCACCAACAGGTCAGGTTTTCAGGATATCCCTGCTTCAGCACAGGTGGCTCAGTCTCCGACTGTGGTGAAAGGTCATAGACAGTCTTTTTGGGGGATGAGTTGGAGATCTCTGGGTATTTTGCATAGAGCTTCAAGTTGGACATTGTAGGTGACAATTAGTGGCCCCTGTTTTGTTTATAGTCCTAGAGGTTTTCTGTAGCTATGCCAGCGGCTCTGTGTATGTGGTTGGGTTGTAGTCTTGTTTCATGAAGTCCCTCCTGACTTTTTTAAGTTGTTCATCCCTGTCTGTGGTTTCTGAGCACTTGCGGTTGTATTATATGGCCTGGCTGTAAATAATTGAACGTTTGGTGTGTTTAGGATGGAAACTGGATTTTCAGTAGCGCTGCGCACTGCGATGCTGTTTAATGCCGGGGGGAGCTGCAAGGCCTCTGTAAACGTCTCCTTACCTTGGTTCAGACGGCTCCTGGTGACAATGACGCCGCGGGGTCATGTGACGTTGCGTTACCATGGCAACGTGACGTCATGACGCCAGAGCCAAGGTAAGGAGGGGCACGAGGAGGAGGGGGGCAGCCGGCAGGGGTGCGCAGGGATAAAAGATTGCGCTCCCTTGGGATAAAGTATCTGTTGTCTAAATTTAGCATAGGTTGAACATGATGGATGGATGTCTCTTTTTCAACCTCATCTACTATGTAACTATGTAATTATGTAACCATGTAATTAGGCACATTTTTTTGTGAGATTTATCATATCTTTGCAGGCCTTTTAAAACATTTTTTTAGTTAAACTGCCATTCATCTCACTTGATCTAATAATTTCCAAATGTAATGCAGATGGGAGAGGAGAGAAAGTTCACATAACTGTTGCACAACCTGACATTTCTGCTCCGTGGAAACCCTCTCTGATTGATGCATATTCCCCACTCTTATTGCACAGACGGGGGAAATGTCTGTGAGTAATGTTCACGTAGTTTCTGCAGTGGCAGCGCTGCATCCTAACCACACGTGGCATCTCAGATATGTAGAAAAGCCCAGGCTTGTAATCACAGATCCGGAGATTGGCGTGCGTAAAACGTACCACAACACACAAGTGGTGTGTGTGCGCGCATCTCCGCTTCTTCCTTCAGTCTTGGCGAGTTCTGCGGACCCAAACAGTTGTGTAAAAGGGGGTATCCACCGGGGTTCCCTGGGCTACTTAGCGTGATGTTCCCCTAAGTAAATGTTACGGCAACGCTCTATTATTCCCGAAAGCAAATCGCATGAAATCAACCAGGATATACTCCCGTAAATAGCATGGCTGTGTGATGGCCGATTTCTGAACCATACGCAGGGAGCGGGGGTCCTATTTAAAGCAGCGATACGGGTTTCACTTTTATTTCTCTTTTTATTACAGGATTGAAGCGGGGGGGGTGACTTCGGAGCTGAGCTGTGTTAATATCGGCTCCGGGCACCCCCTGCTTCCAGAGATACTTACCTCCGTAGGGGGTGCTGGTCAGGGGACTTGTGGACCTCACATAATGGCGGTGTTTAAATGTCCCGCGGGCCAATAGGACGCTGGGATGTCGTCCGGAGCGACATCCTATTGGCCCGCGTAACCGGGATATTTAAACTGAAAAGAGATACCGGCACCCCCTACTGAGATGAGTATCTCAGGAAGCAGGGGGTGCTGTGAGCTGAAATTAACGGGGTTCAGATTGGGAGACCCCACGCTTTAATCCTGTAATGGTAATGTTTACTAAATGAAACCCGTAGTGTTGCTTTAACAGTGGGCACTTTGACTTGTATTCTTCCAAGTAGAGTCACTTCCAGCCCACACGAGACGATACGTGTGAACACAGATTTCTCAGGTGTGCTCAGTAATCTCCCACCATGCAGCATATTGACTATTAGGGGGTACATGAATCAATCGGTGGGGGAGGCGGGGGGGGGAGGCTTCCTCTCTATATCTTTATCTCTATCTTTATCTGTATCTTTATCTCTATCTTTATCTGTCTCTCTCGCTTCTCTCTCTCTCTCCCCTCTTTCCCCCTCTTCCTCTCCCTCTCTCCCTCTTTCTCTCTCTCCCCCTGTACAAGGGACTTATCCCTGTTGAAGAAACTATCTCTAAAATCCAGCAGGGATCTGGTTAATTGCGGCAGCGATTAACCAGACTCTACCTGGCCAATTAAGTCTGTAAAAAAAGCCTCCTGTTGGAAACAGAGGAGAGATTCCTTAGTGCACATTTGGGCTGACAGAAGGAGAGCAGAGAAGCCTTCACACAGACACTGTCTTGAGCACAAAGGCTGTGCTGAGATCAAGACATCCAGATACCCAGAGACCTACAGTATATTTCCTGGACACAGAGGACCCAGGAGCTTCCAGGTAAGCTCAAACCTGTGAAAGTGTGTGTTAATTCAATTTCAAACTGGCAACAGTTGTTTGGAGGTAGGTGGCCCCTCCTCCCAGAGCCCACTCCTCCCCACCTTTTTAACTTGGGAGGTTTTCTCATTTTGCTGTAAGGACAGGACCCATTGTGGTTGTTTCCCCTCATACAGAAGTAAAAGGAAAGGTTCACAGTGTAGTGTAGGACCTGCATATTTGGTTATTCCTTGACGTTGGTACGCAGGCTTATGATGCTTTGGCCAAAGGATCTAACTAAATAACCAATAAAATATTATTATTGAAGTACTTTATACTTTATTACCATATGTTTATTGTCAATTAGATGTAGCATTGGGTAGCCTGTCTTTTGTTGTATAGGTTTCAAAAGGAACCAGAAAAGATCCAACCGCATATCTAGCACTCACTGTGGAAAGGGATAGATGGACTTATAGTCCGTGAGATTCCAAATATCTCTACAAGTGGGTCGTTAGACCAAAGGCTAACCTTGAAACTGACAAATAATGGGAATAAACCTACAGTGAATATATCTCACATATTCACAATAGTCGGTCACAGTAGGGCAATACGGATATTAATACAGCTGCCTAACAAGGGGTCAGTCAGTATATGAGGATTGCTCAGTACGATCTAATGCAAAGGACAGATTATTATAGCGTGGTCTTAAAAATCAGTGATGGAACACACAGACATACAGTATATAGTACACAGTAGCTGATTAAATGGGTAAAGGAAACTAGTACAATAGTTCAAAGGTATAAATGAGAAGCTATGACCCAAAGCTAGATAGTAAAGTGTTACTATATATAGCGTGTGATGTACAGGCAAGGTATTAGTATGATATGCCGAGAAAAAACCACGATACAAGCCGTCTGTGGGTCCGCTACTGCCGCACCAAGATGGCGGCGCCTCGCTTCAGGACGTCACCATCGTGACGTCATCAATCTCGACGTGCGTTTCGCGTGACACGGCACGCTTCATCAGGGGGAGAAGGAATCAGTATGACCCCCTTGTAGAGATATTTGGAATGTCACAGACTGAGAGTCCATCTATCCCTTTCCACAGTGAGTGCTAAATATAGGATCTTCTCAGGTTCCTTTTGGAACCTACCTTGTAAAAAATTATACAGTTGTTTCCTATTGCACCCTGTTGTATATACTTTATATCTACTTAAGTAATAGGTTGAGCGGTACGGTCTCCGTTTATTAATAATCCTATTACCCAGGGCCCCTACGGGAAATCATGGTCAGTCTTCCTTACTTAACCCGATACCTTTTGCCTGTTTGGGAACTGCTGCTGCTTCCATACAGACTGATGAGGAATATTAGCGCTGATCCGCCGGGAGCCATTTTTCCTGAGGCCCTCTGTGGCGCGCTGTATTCCTTCTCCTTAACTATTCAGGACTCCATTCCTTTTTTTGGGGGGTGGGGTCCTTACTTAAAGGGTACTGTCCCAATCTACAACATAACAGGTGGGCCTGGTCTATGCTATTACTTTATAAACATACTTATCTATTCTCCCCGAGGCTCCCCTCCTCGTGACCTCAGGGAACCTAACCTCGAACCTTTCCTTATAAACTCTCTGTGATGTCATGATCCCATGGCAGCACAGGATGGGGCCTTACACACGCTAATAATGCTAGTAACCATTTAGGGGGGGAGGTGTGGAGGGGTTACATACATACTGTTAAAATGTGGTTGTTATTTTTTTTGTCACACCCTGTGGATTTAACGGTGTGCGATTACATATTATTTTGCCAACTCCTTTCTCTTGGAAATTCTTGTTCTCATACTGTATGTAGAATCATTATTATTCTTAGTACACTCAATATTACATACAATAATAGGCCACAGAAACATCTTACGTTCCCATTAATCATTAAAAAGCAGAGTAGAGTTTATTACATGAAAAAAAAAAAACAACACAATTTCAGATGCATCTGTTGATGTATTTCAGCCATTTATATGTTCCACTATATAGCTTCGTTTTAATAAAAGGTTAAGTCCTACACTCAGTACATGAAACAAGTAACACACTTCTGTGGATCTACCGCGGGGGCGGGCCAGCTCCAGTCCTCAAGGGCCACCAGCAGGTCAGGTTTTCAGGATATCCCTGCTTCAGCACAAGTTGTGCAATCTTTGACTGAGCCACAGTTTGAGCTGAAGCAAGGATAACCTGACCTGTTGGTCGCTCTTGAGGACAGGGGTTAGCCCAGCCCTGATCTACCCCTTAGTGCGCTATGGAAGTCTTAAAGTGTGAATTTCCCCATAAATTGCATTATGTCTGGACTACGGTATGGTACAGGCCGCTCCAGCACCAAAGGGGTTAAGGAGATTTCTGTTCTGTCGGCTGTATGGAAATAATGATAATCAGGAGTCAAGGCTGCTGGGAGAAACGGCAGATCTGACAACATCCGTGATGATGATACCAGTTATCACAGTACAGAGAGTGCAAGGCAGAGGAGACAGGTAGCCAGCTGCAGAGAGCGTACAAACAGCCTCTCTCATGACGCCTTCCAGCTGTGTCACAGCATCAACATCTGTCTGTGATTCACAAGAGAGCAGTCGTTCTGCATTGCCTCATCCTTCTCTGCTGAGGGAGATTTGGGGACATCCTGTCTTCTTTAGCAATAATAGTGGATATCCGGCGTATCACTGCTCCTCCCACACACCACTTATAGAGAGACGTATGAGGTCTGTTGCTCATTGCAGCTCATCGGCAATTGTGGGTCTGTCAAATACAAGAAGCTTGTTGAGCAAGATTATTGCAGTTCATTCACTTTCCTACAGCATGTGAGAAAAATAATTACATGTTGTAATTGTCTAATTGTTTTCATAGTTATAATTATAATGTCAAGTGATCACCTTCTTTGACAACTTCTTAACTCCACCTTGTTCCATATATTACTCGCTATAGCCTAAAATGTATATTACTATCCATGTAAAGTCTCACTAACTCTTCCCTAATTACTCCTATTGTTCCATATAACCGCTCCCTATAACTCCTCCTATTGCCCTAGCCTCTCTGACCTTGAACACGTACTTCAATCTGACTTTTTGAGACTTGAAAATTGGGTTTCCCAAACAAATGCTTTTTTTTTTTTTTTTTAAAGCTTCCAGTGACTGAGCTCCAGATCAGAACCAACACTAAAACCAGAACCAACACTAAAACCACCCTAACTCCTGTTACTAGTTTTAAATACTTGGGCATATGGTTTGGCTCCCATTTAACATTCAGGATGCACATTGATACCCTGACATTCAAAACCTATGCCAAACTAGGTGTATTTTACAGGAACAAATCCTCCCTAAGTCTGCTGGTCAGAAAGCATATCGCAGAGCAGATGCTAATGCCAATTATCGACTATGGGGACATAGTATACGGCTCGGCACCTCAAACCCACTTTAGCAAACTTGATACCCTCTACAATTCAATATGCCGTTTTGTTCTCCAATGCAACTACAACACACATCACTGCAAAATGCTCAAAGAACTGGACTGGTCATCACTTGAGTCTAGGTGCAAAGTTCACCTTTCCTGTCTTGTCTTCACATACTTTCTGGGCAAGCTACCCGCCTATCTGAACAAGCTCCTCGCCCCTACCACATGCAGCACCTATCACCTGAGATCTGACTCCAAAAGACTGTTCATGGTCCCAAGGTTCAGCAAAGTATCCGACTGCTCCTCCTTCTCTACCGGAGACTCTCACAGCTGCCACCAGTCTAAGTTCTTTCAAAACTCACATTTTAACCTGATCTGTAACTGTTACATATGCCTATAACAACATATATTATCTCTAACTGTGCATGCAATGTCTTGTATATAATGTATATCCTGTTCACTTATGTAACTATATATTTGCAACCATGTATTATTTGTCATTGTATTGTATTGTATGTCTTTATTTATATAGCGCCAAAAGTGTACTCAGCGCTTCACAAAGAATACAGTACAGGGAATTATAATAATACAATAAGTGCAGCAAAAATCAGACAATAGGAAAGGAAATCCCTGCCCCGAAGAGCTTACAATCTAAGAGGTTTGTGGGGAAACTTACTGAGGGAGCAGGTGAGGGAATAAGTGCTGTAGATGGGTGTGCTTGGCCACAATGGGTGATATAAGTGACTGTGGGACAATAGCCATGAGTGCAGGCTATTGGGATGCTTGATTTGTGGGGCAAGTTTTAAGGTTAGTCAGTGTTAAATGAAATGGTTAACACCATTTACAGGGGAAGAGATGGCAGGGAGGTGTGGGTAAGATCAGGTGTGTATGTCTGGGTTCAGGCTTAGGGTTGATCCCCAGCAGCAGGAAGGAGTAGATAGAGGGTGTGAATAGAGGATTTGTGTGGGTGTTTTTTATTGAGGGGTAAAGAAGTTGTTGGGAGAGAGGTGTATAAATAATTGTGCAGTTGGGGGTGGGGATGTTGGAGAGAACAGAGACGTTCACAAAGGAGTGAGGAAACAGTAAACAGAAAAAGAAATAGGGAGGGCATAGTGAGATACAGGAGGAGAGACTGACCAGTTATTGGAGGATAGGAAGAGTACAAAGAATCACCGCTTTTAGAAAGTAAAGTTCTCACAGTTGTAAAGTTGTTGTTCAGAGTTCAGATCCTCCTCAGTCTTCACCTCCAATTTCAACTCCAAGATTAACTCTGCTACACACTTAAATGTTACACAGCCATCTTAACTCTATGCCCAGGACATACTTGAAAACGAGAGTTAACTCTCACTGTATTACTTCCTGGTAAAACATTTTATAAATAAAATATAAAAATATATATCCATTCCCTATAACTCCTCCCATTGCCTCATATAACCGCTCCATATACTCCACCTATTGCCACATATATCCGCTCCCCATAACTCCTCCCATTGCTCCATATAACCGCTCCCTATAACTCCTCCCATTGCTCCATATAACCGCTCCCTATAACTCCTCCCATTGCTCCATATAACCGCTTCCTATAACTCCTCCATGGAATCACTCCACATATCCCTTTTTATGTGAGTGTTGAAAGAATTACAGCAAGCTATCGGGATGCATAATCTAAATAACTGTAGCCAATTGAATGCCAAAACATACATTTTTGGAGTTCGATATCTAATACTTTAAAACTCCCCTTTAGGGGCTAGAAAAGCTATAGGGCGGGTCAATGTATCACCCCAAAAACCTCATCAAAATAAGTCTCCTCCCCCGAGCTTACCAAAATTGGCACAAAAAGTACCTTTTAAAATATACTTAATTACATAATAATATACATTATGACATACATGCTATATACACATTGCATATGACATATTTTTATTATCTCGGGGTACAGTTCACTCTTTTCCCAGCAGGAAATGTAGAATATTTTTGTGCTGGTTTTTATTATATTTTTTTTTATACATTGGAGTTCAGAGTTTATTCTGTCTGTTTTAATTTTGCAGCAGTAGAATGAAACAGAACGAGAAGTTTGTGTGTATATAGGAAATCTAGCCGCCTGCACGAAACCCAAGCCCGTCTGTTACACCAGGCGTGCTCAACTCCAGTCCTCAAGACCCACCAACAGGTCAGGTTTTCAGGATATCCCTGCTTCAGCACAGGTGGCTCAATCATTGGCTCAGTCGAAGACTGAGCCAATGATTGAGCCGCCTGTGCTGAAGCAGGGATATCCGTAAACCCTGATCGGTTGGTGGATTGGAGCTGGCCAGTCCACGACTGACCCACCTGCGCTGAAGCAGGGGAATCCTGAAAACCTGACCTGTTGGGGGGAGGGGTCTTGAAGATTGGAGTTGAGCACCCCTGTGTTACACAAATCTCTGATACTCCCCTCCCGCCTCTAACTCCTGTTGGAAAAGGCAGGAATTATCTCTATTTACAAGAGCGATTGCTTCCAGATGTGCATTAGTTCTCTGTCAGCAAAATACATGGAACATGAAAAAAAAAAAAGAAAAAGAAAAGGCTGGGGAGAGGGTGAAGGGAAAACAAAGGGAGGAAAAGAGGGGAGAGAGAGGATGTGGTCATGGGAAAAAAAACCTAAGAAATGGAGATATTACACAAATCGGGGTCACGGAAACATCTCTATGCATGCGTTGCGGGGACCCTTTGGCCGTGAAGGGGTTAAAGGGCAAGAATGTGGTTACCAAACTCTGCCCTGCTTCTCATTCCAGTCGTAGAGGGGTCGCAAGGCCCTCTGCGATGGCATTCCCGCTGCTCGCAAACGGAGGCGGTGTGTGTGTGTGTCGCTTTAAGCCGGCGGAGTGTATTTATCAGCGCGCCGACGCGCTTCGTGGTTTTCCCCCACACCACCCCCCCTCCTCCTTTTGGCTGCGTCAAACGCCAGAGCCGTGTTCCGTCTCGGCCGTCGCAGGGTTTTTGATGCAGATTAAAGGAAGGAAGGGATGATGCGGAATAGGATCCGTGGCTTTGTAAGGAGCGCCATGTAACTCTTCCCGTGGCAGACTCCGCCAATCGCAGCTTTGCACGTAGAGGGGAAATTGGAGACACAGGAGGACAATCCCTCCCTTGGTTGTCTTGATACTTAGACCTTCAAACCTTGCGCCATTTTGCATCCGTGGTGCATGCTTTCATCGTTTTTGGGCATTGGTGGGCAACAGGTCACCCGAATGCCACATCCCCAACTGCTGGCCACCCAAGCAGCTCTCTATCGCCCTGTAGAGGGGGCATGTTGTGGCCACGAATCGTAGCTTCTCTCGGCTCCCTCAGCTGCTTAATGCCAGTGTGCTGATGAATGCTGACCCGCTCCTCTCGTGTGCTAATCCAGGGTAGGCCACCTCCAGTCCTCAAAGACCACCTACATTGTCCGCGTCTCACCTTCCCCCCTCATACACTCTGGGATGGTTTAAACTTCCCTGCATCAAATAAAAGAAATAATGTTTTCTTGCATTTGACACAAGCTGAATGTGTCGTAGCACATCTGTCACGAACTGCTCACAACCTAATTTCCTATGGGACCACCCACTTCTAAGGTCAGTGTCATATCTGCAAGATCAGTTTTCATCTGCTGGAGGAGCTGTCCCCGAGTCATTGTCCTGCAGTAGATCAGCCCTATTTTATCCCCTTTGTGCTGCATTCCAGGTCAGTGTGTGAGCAGAGAGGTCACAGACATATGCTATTTTATTTATTTATTTATCAAATGTGTTACCAGGAAGTAGTAGTACATTGCGTTACCTCTCGTTTTCAGGTATGTCCTGGGCAATATGTCTAGTAGACAGTAGAAGTTATAATACCCAGAACTTCCTTGACCAGGAGTGGCCAACTCCAGTCCTCAAGGGCCACCAACAGGTACAGTTTTTAGGATATCCCTGCTTCAGCACAGGTGGCTCAGTCGAAGCAGGGATATCCGTAAACCCTGATCTGTCGATGGCACTTGAGGACTGGAGTTGGCCAGTCAACGACTGACCCACTGAATAAGCCACCTGTGCTGAAGCAGGGATATCCTGAAAACTTGACCTGTTGGCGGGGCTTGGAGACTGAGTACCACTGGTTTTAGATATCAACACAATTTTCTTTGACACCCTTTTCCCTACAAAAACACCCCTGCTTAACACGCACTATGTAAATATATCAACTTTCTCTCCTGTTAGCACCGTCTGAAAGACCGAGTCAGCTCAAGTACGGGGGCCCCGGCTTTTGTTAAGGTATTTTGGTCACCGTCCAACGCAGTCCCCTGCAGCACACGAAAAAGGGGTCAAACGCCTCAGAATAAGCTGGGTTTGTAATCCCAGTTCATGTGAAAATCGCAGAATTAATGCGGCTGATAAACGTGAGAGAAACAAGAAATTCACTTCTCTGCATTGTATGAGCCTGGCTGGAATTCCCATTTACAAATCATTTCCCCCTTTAAATAAAAAAAAAAAAAAAAGGAGAGAGAGACACACACACACACAAAAGCATTTCATCCGCTGCACGGTTTGGTTTTGAAATCTCCCAGGCCAGCTTTTGTTTAAATTACCAATCACAACACTGCAATCTTGTCCAATCCCCGGGCGTCTGGCAGCGCCAGACACTTACCATGTTACGACGACAATGGCTTTTAACAACAGTTACTTTGCAACATTGATCTCCATCAACCTGAGGCCTGTAACATGCTTGCAACAGCGAGAGAGTTCTCCAATGTCCCCGCGTGCACTCTGCAACATATCCCCCCCCCCCTCTCCGAGTGCATTTGGGCATTCTTGATGCAGTGCCGAACGTGAAAAGAATTACACATGTAGCGTACCAAGCAAAACACAATGCTACCTCCGAACATATCTCTTCCAAGATCCCTTTGCTAGAGGGTTGGCCAAAGGGAACACGTGTTGAAATAGCATAGGGGCAGTCGTAGCGCAAAAAAGAAGCCGCAAACGCCAAGGGGCTTAACATTAAGGCCGCTGCACCGTCCTTAATTCACCCCGCGGTGTCTAGGTATTGTAGCTGACATGTGGTTCTTGTTAGGGGATGCCGGGTGTGGGCTGGGATCATGGTTTTCAGATGGTAAGGGGTTTGCGTAAAACGTTTTGGAGGTTTGTACTGTAGCTAGGTTTCATTCTGGTGCAGAGAACAACCTTCTGTGCTTATTCCCAGGGCTAGAATTTGTGACCTAGGAACGCTTTGAGACAGCAGCAGTAACCGCGCTTTATTTTCAGGCAGCATCTGTGTCTAGCAGAATGGCAAAGGTACATGGAGTCCTCGTCCCAGAGCGCACCAGAAGAGGCACAGAGAGGACCTCTTATTTGGAGTCTCGATAACAAAGCTGCTTATTCTACCAATCTATACAAATGTATTACAGAACCAATACTGACGGAAAATCTGAGATATATGACATATTTTCAATTAGAATGCAAATGCTCTGCAAGGTTGTCTTGTCCACGGCTAACACTGCATAGAAGTCCATGCAAGAAAACACGAGATAAAAGAATTCAATGTACTTTTAATATTTAGCCGTGTCTTTTTGTTATTAACCGCTTAAAGCAGCCGTCCATGCTGCCGTTTTTTTAAAATAAATACATATCTGCATCAACACAATCCACACAATGATTAGTAATTAGCTAAGTTGCCGATCGGTCCGTTCTCCTGTGATCGATCGGCGAAGATTCCGCCCAGGGGTTCACTAAATGGCTGCAGAGGAGTGTTGACTCAGTATCTGTGACTTTGTAAAGGGTTGCTATAGAAACAAAAAAGGCTTGTTACATTATAATACATTAAAAATGTCATTCAGAGTTGTTTAAAAAAAATGCTAAAAGTATTTTCTCATAGTTCAGAACACATTTTTTTTTTTTTTAAACACACGTAGGTTATTGCTTGGTCTGCAGCTTTAAAATCATTCGTTCCTGATAAGAGAAAAAGTCAGTTGTTTTACACAGCCGGGAAACTCCTTGCAAATCCCTGGTATCTCTGAAGAGCCCCCGCCTCTAGAAGAATGGATTTTATTCGCCACGTGTCCTGGATTACACTTTTAGTCACTAATATCACGCTGTTATCGTTTTAAGTAAACGCTAGATAATGTAAACTTCATAGAGGTTTCTGCTTCTCTTATTCTCACGCAGATACACAATATGGGGGGCGGAAGTCAGAGACAAACACAAATGATTTCTACATGGGAACAGCTGATTTTTTCCTATAAATTGCCATCGCTCAGTGGACGCGTCCCAAAAGACTAACCTCACTACTTTCCCATCTTGGACGTTGGCGCTGGATTGGCCTGTCTAATATGACCTCAAGTGACGCGGTCACCCCAGTCCCAAGAACAAAGCCAATTCCTAGTCTCCCACATTAAAGATGAAACATTTTCGGCTTCTAGCCAACACGGCAAATAAGAGATCATAGCATCTGCTCTGTTGTGTTTCATTAATTCAATTGTACAAAATAACACTAACTCTTTGGAATAATAATAATAATAAAAAATGGGAATCCAGTGCTTTTTGGCATCGGATCTTTGCTTTGGATGAACCTTTTCCCTAACCTCAGCGAAAGCCGAAAATGAAAAGCAAAACAGCAGTATTAAAACATTCCTCTTAGATGCGCCAGAGAGACTTGTCAGAGAAAATCGGAGACTTTGCAACATGAACCGCATGTGTTTTAGCCTCAAGTTCATTATTTTAAGTACAGTTTTAGATTTCAGCTTTGGCCTTTGGCATCCTAACATAGCCACATGGTCTATGCCAAGTGTGATATATCAGTGTTTCTTTTCCAGACATACGAATTGGCTTGGAAGTTAACAATACATTATAATCTGTCACGTGTATTATTACTGCTGTAAAGCGCTAAGTACATGGATGGCGCTATATAAATAAAGCGATGCATACATACAATGGAAATCACAGAAGGGTGGGGGGCCAGGTTGGTCCTTTCTTCCATGGAACAAAGGAGGGAGAGGGAGAAGGGGGTATATCATACCTTTTATTGGACCAACAAGTAGTGGATATGTTACAAACTTTCCAACCTCTCAGGGTAGGAGTCTGACCTGATGAAGGACCCTGAGAGGTTGGAAAGCCTGTAACATATCAACTACTTGTTGGTCCCATAAAACGTATCGAACACCCTCCTCCCTCTCCCTCCTGCGTTACTACATACATACAATAAAATTCTTAATCACACGTGGTCCATTTGTGAGAAATATAATAACAATAATACATTCTATATTTTGCATATTCTAAAACAGGTGTGCGATCTTTTTCCCCTGCGCTCCCCTGCCGGCTCTCCACCCTCCCCCACCCCCGCTCGCGCCTCCCCCCTCCTTACCTTGGCTCCGGCGCGCTGACATCACATTGCCATGGCAGCCGTCTGAGCCAAGGTAAGGGACCTTACAGAGGCCTTCGCCTCTCCCCGGCATTTAATATAAAACAGTTTGGGAAGCACGTTTGTCCCGTGTTTCTTATAAAACCACATACTTTACATGTATGGTGCTCTGTGAGCACCAGCTGAGGCTGTGGAGAGTACCGTGAAGATGCACACGTTATAATGTATCACATTGTCCGCGTCTCACCTTCCCCCCTCAGACACTCTGGGATGGTTTAAACTTCCCTGCATCAAATACAAGAAATAATGTTTTCTTGCATTTGACACAAGCTGAATGTGTCGTAGCACATCTGTCACGAACTGCTCACAACCTAATTTCCTATGGGACCACCCACTTCTAAGGTCAGTGTCATATCTGCAAGATCAGTTTTCATCTGCTGGAGGAGCTGTCCCCGAGTCATTGTCCTGCAGTAGATCAGCCCTGTTTTATCCCCTTTGAGCTGCATTCCAGGTCAGTCTGTGAGCAGAGAGGTCACAGACATATGTCTAGTAGACAGTACAAAATATCATACCCAGAACTTCCTTAACCAGGGGCGGCCAACTCCAGTCCTCAAGGGCCAACAACAGGTCAGGTTTTCAGCATATCCCTGCTTCAGACTGACCCACTGATTGAACCACGTGTGCTGAAGCAGGGATATCCTGAAACCCTGACCTTTTGGCCTTGAGGACTGGAGCCAGCTCTGTCCTAGACTCTCATACTGTATTAAAGCCACTGATCTCACATGGGGTTATGGGTCACTAGCTGGTGTTGGAGTAAATCACTGCATAGCTACTCTGTTGTTACTCATGTGGTGGATGTTACCACATCGCGCTGTAGACCAGGGGCGCGCAATTTTTTTTTGCTGCGTCCTCCCCCTGCCTGCTCTCCTCCGTTGTTCGCCCCCCTCCTTACCTCGCGCGGCTGGGTCGTGTGACGTCAGGTCACGTTACCCGCAGCATCATTTGATGTCACGTTACCAAGGCAACTGTGACGTCACATGACCCGCCATGGTCACGCGTCCTGAAGACGGCTGAATCCCGGTAAGTATAGTGCTGCAGAGGCCTCGCGTGGTCCCCCGGCATTTAATTTAAATGCCTTGTGGAAGAGTGCAGGACCTCTGCAACTGCCCACACCCCCCCCAAAAAAATCTCGCCCCCTAGTTTGTACACCGCTGCTGTAGAGTATACCATCTTTGTATGCACTAAGCATGATTTTGTGCATGTTTTGAATCAAAGTGTACGGAACTGTTTGGAGTCCTGTTGAATGGACACAAAACTACATTATCTCTGCAATTATTTATGAGTTAAAAGAAGTCTCGTCCCTAATTGACTGTAAGTTACCAATGGGTTTGAACATGACCTCCGGTCACAGAGTGAAACATGGAAATGTGCCTATGGTGGTCTCTTTGTGGCTTTGGATGTATACAAAGACAAATCCCTTTGGAACAGGCCTGTTTGTTTTCTTCCCTTAAGTCCATCTGTCTCTTGTCTCCTGGTTGGACCCCCCTCCCCTTTCTCAGAAACATTGGGGGGGGGGGGGGAGGTAAGGGGGGTGAGGAGCAGCAGCTGGAGGGAAGACTCATACAATCCATACATGGCCAACAGGGAGTGAGTCAGTAATGGGTAAACACGAGCCTGCTCTCTCATTCACCTCCCCTACTCCCACACTGGTGACTTGCTCCTTGAGTGTATCTAGAAGCCTTCCCATTAATCAAAGGCTGCCCCAGTTGCATTAAAAGTTCCCATGCGTTAAAACAAGGCTTCTGCTTGGACACCAGCAGAAGGAGATGTGGGTTCTGTTCCATGGTGCTATTAGTCATACCTGGCAGCCGTTGTCCTGAGCGGGATGCACAGACAGTGACTAAGATCAAGATGTTTCTAACCAGGTTGGGTTTAAAAAAAAGTGAGGCTGTTAATAAATCTTCATATCTTAAATACAAATCTAATTTTAATTTCTATAGCTCCTTTGATCTCTGTGGTACCCCAACATGTTTTATAAAGTGGCTTTTTATAATTATTGTATAGAAACCCACACCAGACATTCGTAACCTATGCCAAACTGGTCAGAAAGCGTATCGCACAGCAGATGCTAATGCCAATTATCGACTATGGGGACATAGTATACGGCTCAGCTGCCCAAACCCACCTTAGCAAACTTTATACCCTCTACAACTCAATACTGTATGCCGCTTTGTCCTCCAGTGCAACTACAACACACATCCCTGCGAAATGCTCAAAGAACTGGACTGACCATCACTTCAGTCCAGGCACAAAGTTCATCTCTCCTGTTTTGCCGTCAAATACTGCTTGGGCAAGCTACCCGTCTATCTGAACAAGCTCCTCACCCCCATCACACGCAGCACTTATCACCTGAGATCAGACTCCAAAAGACTGTTCACGGTCCCAAGGTTCTGCAAAGTATCCGGCCGTTCCTCCTTCTCTTACCATGCACCCCAAAACTGGAACAACCTACCGGAGACTCTCACATCCACCACCAGTCTAAGTTCTTTCAAGACTTCAGCTGTCTCACATTATAACCTTGTCTGTAACTGTTACATACGCCTATAACATATATTATCTTCAACTGTCCATGAAATGTCTGTAAATATAACGTATAACCCTGCTCACTGAATGTAACCATGTAGTTGTCATAACTGTGCCCAGGACTTAACTTGAAAACGAGAGGTAACTCTCAATGTATTACTGCCTGGTAACACATTTAATAAATAAATACAAATATGGGGGAAATGATGCTCACACCCTCACCCTTTTCTTCTGTAGCTGTTACATGTACAGTCACTTTTCTAATAATAGTTTAACAGTAGGTGTTTACTTCTGCATAGCTCTGTCTATATGCATTACTGTACATGTATAAGGGACTTTGCTGAGTGTTTGCATATATACCTCCATAATTATGCACGAGACGGCACAAACAGAAACTCACACAGCACTATAGAACCTATCATTCTTTTACCCTTATAATCCACCCATTTCTCCACCCTCTAGAGCAGGGGTGTGCAAACTGGGGGGCGCAAGATTGTTCTGGGGGGGACGGGACGCGGGCAGTTGCAGAGGCCCCGCGCTCTTTCCCAAGGCTTTTAAATGAAATGCCCGGGGCTCGCGTGAGGCCTCTGCAACTATCCTTACCTTGTCTTCGGCGATGCGTCGCCATGGCAACGCGGCGGTGCATGATGTAGGGGGGGTCACATGACGTCACGTTGCCATGGCAATGCGGAGTCACGTGACCCCATGGCGTCATGTGGGGCCCAGACGAGATAAGCGAGGGGGGGGCACGAGCAGGGAGGGAAGCAGGCAGGGGGCACAGCGGGGAAAGGTTGCGCACCCGATGCTCTACAGCAGGGCCTTTTCAACTCGCAGCCCACGTCAAAATCCGGTATCTGAAGGGCCGTGGACTGCCGGCTCCTGGTAATTTCATTGCAATTTGTTTGTACACTGAAACTCACTATAAAGCTAATGTGATAAAGATATACAGGCATACCCCGCATTTACATACGCAATGGGTCCGGAGCATGTATGTAAAGCGAAAATGTACTTCAAGTGAAGCACTACCTTTTCCCCCACTTATCGATGCATGTACTGTACGGCAATCGTCCTATACGTGCATAACAGATGTAAATAACTGATGTGTAACAGGCTCTATAGTCTCCCCGCTTGCGCACAGCTTCGGTACAGGTAGGGAGCCGGTATTGCTGTTCAGGACGGGCTGACAGGCGCATGCGTGAGCTGCCATTTCCCTATTGGGCGATATGTCATTTCTCGCGAGTGTACTTAAAGTGAGTGCTCTTAAACCGGGGTATGCCTGTATGGTACAGCTGTTATACATACTTACAAAATGTGGAAGTATGGTAATTTTGAAGTCTATATATATACCGTATATATATATATATATATATATATTATATATATATATATATACCGTATATATATTTATTTATTTCCTTCGGCCCTTTGGAAAACGAGTTGAAGAGCAGAGCTCTAGAGAATCTGCCCTATTCCTGGCTTCAACCCAAGAACGTTTTCCTGAGGGAGCTTAACTTTGCTCCGAAATAAATTCCACCTCTGCTGTGGTGACACAAACTACTCACTGGGCACGCAGCAGAGCGGTTAAATCCGATGGCGAAACGCTGTAATTTTATCTGGCAGGGTGGGGAGATACACTTTCCAATAGATGACACTCCCATGAGGTTTTCCGTTGAGTGTCTGGAGTTAGACTTTGTGTTTTTATGTCAGTCCAGCTAGTGGTGTATTCAAGGCCATAAGCCTTTTTCTTAGACCCCAAACCAGCTGAAATCCTTCAATTTCCAGGGTACCCTTAATAAGAAGGCGATCCTTTTTTTGGCCTAGTTTTTCTCTTTAACCCCGTTATTGCCAGTGGATTGCTGGCACCTTTGGCAGTGAAGTAAGTTTTCCTCTCGACTCAATCTGTGTATTAAAGCAGCTGCCCAAGCTGCCATTTTTCCCCCCTTTATATGTGTACAATCCACACAATGATAAGTGATTAGCTAAGTTGACGATTGATCCGTTCTCCTGTGATCGATTGGCGAAGATTTGGCTCGGGGGTTCATTAAATGTGCTGCAGAAGAGGACCAAAGATGCAAAGTTCTGTGGGGAAGATCATGGGACCAGGCAGTCACTAGATACAATTGGTGCACTGCTAGAGCAGGGTTGTACAAACTGGGGGGCGTGAGATTTTCTGGGGGGGGAGGGCGCGGAAGTTACAGAGGTCCCGCGCTCTCCTCCAAGGCATTTCAATTAAATGCCAAGGGACCACGCGAGGCCTCTGTCACTAACTTACCTTGGCTTCCAGTGACGGGTCGTCATGGTAACCCGGCGACAAATAACGTAGTGGGGTTGCCACGGCAACGTGATGTCACCTGACCCTGCTGCGTCATTTGATGCCGGAGCCGAGCACGGAGGGGGTGGCGGGGGGGGGGGCAGAAGGGAAGGAGAGCAGGCAAGGGGAAAATATTGCACACCCCTGTGCTAGAGAGAAGACAGGGCTCAAAAAGTGTGCCAGAGTCTGTTTCAGAAGAGGAAGGGGATATGGCTTTGTAAATGGTTGCTATAGAAACAAAAAATGTTTTGTTTTTTTAAATGCTACAAGTATTTTCTCATAGTACAGAACTGATTTATTTTAAAAAAACACACACGTAGGATATTGCTCGGTCTGCAGCTTTAAGATGTTGGCTTTAAATCCTGTTTGTTTAGCACTGTTGTACCATTAAGTCATACATAAGAGGGGGACGTTTAATCCCTTCACCAACAAAGTGAATGATTTAAGTAATAGGAAGAATTCGGAGATCAGGTTTTTCATTGGATGGATTTCTGTGTTTCCCACGCGTTTTTCCCCTTTCATACCTTTATTGCACTCGAATGTGTCAAAATATCGCAAATCTTCACTCCAAAAAATATTAGGAACTTGAATAAACGGTGTATTTTTTTTAATAGGGTGCCCTGATTATTTTGGCTCAATAGACCAACGACAGGTGAGATCTCTATCTCTCCGAGTTTGGCCGTACTTATTATTATTATTATTATCATCGTCGTTTATTTGTGAAGCGCCAACATATTCCACCGCGTGGTACAAAGGGGGTACAGAGTTACGTATATTACATAAACAGTTACATACTCCTGATGCAGCACACTAAGCGAAACGCGTAGAGCTTTTTTGCCCAATCCTCTTGCCGCTTGGAAGGATGCCGTCACGCAGCCACGCTGTCACGCAGCCACGTGTCACGCTGTCACACAGCCACGCTGTCGCACTGCCACGCCGCCACGCCGTCACGCAGTTACGATGTTCCTGCGTCTCCCTGCTATCAGCGTCCCAAGAACCGGTAATGACGTTGCGGACTCTGTAACCGAAACCGTAAGTGACGACGCGGACCCTGTTCCTAGTCACGGAGGGCGGACAAGCGGCGGTGGGATCGCGGCGACTGAATAGAGCATAAAGCTCTAAACAAAAGCTTGTAATCTTGTTCCACATGGTGAGTGCGCACCCGGAAGTGCTTTATTTTGAATGAGATATAACATTTTGAAAGCGCCCGCACTATATCCTGCTCTCGGTTCCCTCTGAGATATACACCACCCACCTCCTGCGGATTACAAGATCCAGCCCAGAACAGCTGGCCGAAGATCAAACCTGTTGGAAACAGGAGAATATATTTCACATACCCATGTTATATTCTGGGTTATCCCACCCCTTGGGTTAGCGTTCCATATTATTATTCACCCTATTTATGGGAGTTTTATTGGAATATCACTTTCGTTTATAATTTGTGCTCCTCTATCTTTTGTTTTCCTGGCATACGAATGAGGACAGACACGCACAAGCAGATACAGCAACAGGGATAGCAAACTCCACAGGGGCGTAACTATCGCCTGGGAAGCCCAGGTCCGTCCTGGGCGTCCCAGCTTGGTGGGGGGAGGGGGGCTAGGTAGTCGGGACCCTCCCTCCGGACTTAGTTACCGAGGCCCCCGTGCTCTTCCTCACAGCAAATAAACTGATAGCCGGGGGGAGAGAGTAGGGGCCTCTGTCACAGAGCAGCTCTCCTCCATCGATGTCTCGGCGTCATGTGACGCTGAATCGTCACGGTGACGCGTTGCCACGGCAATGTGCCGACATTTGACCCAGCCATGTCATGACTGTGGCGACGTTGCCCGGAGGTCGTTTGCGGCAGGGGTAAACTGGGGGGCGCGGAGGCCCTGTGCTCTTCCCGAGGTATTTAAATTAAATACCGGGGGAGGCGTGAGGCCTCTGTAACTGCTCTTACCTGCTCTCAGCCGGCTCTTCGGCAACGCACTGCCATTTGACAATGTGGCGTCAAATGGCAACGCGACGTCACATGACGTTGTGACGTCATATGACACCGCCGAAGCCAGCGAGCAGGGGAGGGGGGGATAGCAGACAGGGGGTTGGGGGGCGCGAACAGAAAAGTTTGCGCACCCCTGGTTTACGGCACAGTTACGCCACTGCAACTACAGTCAAAGACTGAGCCACTGATTGAGCCACCTGTGCTGAAGCAGGGATATCCTGAAAACCTGACTTGTTGGTAGCTCTTGAGGACTGGAGTTGGCCACCCCTGAAATACTGAGGTAATGCGGGCCCTGGTCATGGGAGCTTACAATCTAGACTTGCATAAAGACAGACGGACTACACAGGAATCCTACCCAGACTGCCTCTCTGTAGGAAGCCGGGGCAGTAACCCAGCCTTCACATCTGATTAGGATATAAAACAGGAACAACCAGAATATCATTTCACAGACCCAGCTCCCCCCGTGGTACATTTTTGTGCCAGTTTTGTAGTGATCTGGAAGTTAGCTTTTGAACATTTAAAGTTATTATTATTATTTGAAAGGCTTAATTAGGCCGCGATAAGTGGCTGCCTGCGCCACGAGTACAAATGTGTGTCCCTCAATGAAGCCGCCCGTAGAGACCGCGCGGGCGATTTTTGAAAATACAAATGAATTCGTTTTTTTTCACGCGACGGTCACAGCCACGTCACGTGAGCGGTTCGGCCAATGAGGGAGCGAACCAGCCTGGTGACGCGCCCGTCACGCCTCCCTATCTTCTCCCGATTGCCTCCAGCCTCGGTGCAAGTTTCGCGCGAGCGACAGGCCCGCGTGACGTCATGCGCTCAGTTGCACGAGTGCGGCAACTATAATCGTGGCCTTACGAGACGACCCATAAGCTGTAAGCGCAGAGTCCTGTGTCTGCAGAAAACAATGTTTCCTTTCCTTGTCAGACATTGACCAGGCCAGAGCCGGCCGTAGGGAAAGGCGAGCAAGATACGCCTGCGGGGGTCCCGCGCTCCCTCCTCCTGTCTGTGCGGGGCTCCAACTTCCACACAACCAGAGGGGAGAGCTGGAGGAGGGCGGGTAGGGCCCCCAGACCGACAGGACCCCCTCCCTCCCCCCGAGATGAGACGTGTGTGTATGTGTAGGGGGAGGAGGGGCACTGATTGAGCCACCTGTGCTGAAGCAGAGAACCAGGGATATCCTTAAAACCTGACCTGTTGGGGGTGGCCTTGAGGACGGGAGTTGAGAACCCCTGCAGTAAGGATTACACAGAGCGTGTTACTTGGGTGAGCGCTTTCATTGGAATGCACTTCGGTTATTTAGTACGGAGTACTGTAAGCTCATATACTCTCCTTCCGGAAGAAGCCAGCATGGAAATTTTGGCTAGGTAAGGGGGAGGATGTGATACCCTTTACCAGAACTGCACGCTTCCTAAGGAACAAGGTGAGGCTGGAAATCATTTCATGACAAGATGAGAGAGGAAAAGGAATGGGTGGAAGAGGCACGTCGTTTCTGCCTTGAAATCGCCTTTCCCGGGAGTTCCCCCAGCAAGTACAGGACATGCATGGATGTGAACAACTGGCCTCGCAATCGCAGCCTTCCCTAAAATCACAAGTACCCAGTGAGTCATTGTGAGCTTCTCTCCCACGGGCTAATTAAATGAACTGCTTCTATTTTACGCTAACAGCCTTTTCTTCCTTCCTGCCGCAGGAGCTAGGATGTAATTGGAAACCCGCAGGTCCTAGGTGGGCATAAAAGTCAAAATCTAGTCAAAACCACATTAAGCAAAGAGCAGAACCACGTTCCAGTGGAAAGATGCAGTTGCAGAATTGGTGACATATGAAGAAGAGATTGTGCGAGTCCTTGACAACTCTTATACACACTCTATTATATCCACCAAGCTCACAAAGTAATATTTTGGCAATAAAGGTTCACTTTCACCTTTTAGTAAAGAGACAGGCAACTCCAGTCTTCAAGGGCCACCATAAGGTCAGCTCCTCAGGATATCCCTGCTTCAGCACAGGGAGTGTAGTCAAAGACTGAGCCACTGATTGAGCCACCTGTGCTGAAGCAGGGATAGCCTTAAACTCTGACCTGTTGGTGGCCCTTGAGGACTGGAGTTGCCCACCCCTATCTTAGTATCGGGGCATCAAAATACTTTGCTTTGAAACTGGCGCGCATGTGGTTTGAGGAGTGGCTATGTGGAGGAGATGACCAAAGATAGGTGCCTACCATGGAGATGATGACCAAAGATAGGTGCATGCTATGGAGATGTTGACCAAAGATAGGTGCATGCCATGGAGATGTTGACCAAAGATAGGTGCATACCATGGAGATGATGACCAAAGATAGGTGCATGCCATGGAGATGATGACCAAAGATAGGTGCATACCATGGAGATGATGACCAAAGATAGGTGCATGCCATGGAGATGTTGACCAAAGATAGGTGCATACCATGGAGATGATGACCAAAGATAGGTGCATACCATGGAGATGATGACCAAAGATAGATGCATACCATGGAGATGATGACCAAAGATAAGTACATGCCATGGAGATGTTGGAGGGTTGGGTAAGTACAATAATTAGGACACCCTGCTGGAGTGGCAAAGGGGAGCAACATGAAGGTGAACCTATGTAAGCCACCTACCTGCCGTCACTCACCCTTCCCATTGTTATGCATGCTTCCATTAACCCCTGCACTGCCAGACAGACCCGCAACAGGATGCAGAGCAGTGTAAAGAAAAATGCATTTTCAGCAGCAACAGGGTTAATGCCCCGGACCTCCGGGTCATTCTCCAGCTGACTCCGTCAGTTCTTACCAGGAAGTGACCTTCCTGAAGAACCAACAATAAATTCACCAAACACGAGGCATCAAACATGACTAATGGATTGCAGCCCCAGCCGTTCGCAAAATTTCAACCACATTTCTGGAATTCTGTCGAGATGAATTTATTTAAAAAAATAAAATATATATATTTACACAGATCAGAAAGCAGAAGGCAGGGAGGGTATTGTGATTAAAGACACTAGGTACGTCAGTCACATAAGGAATATGTAATGAGTGAATATGAATTTCAAAGCTGCCCTAACTTTATCCAGAAGGTTAGAAATGGGCCCAAAAAGCAAGAACTAAACTCCCCTGAATCCCACAGACTCTCACTGCCATACGCTGAAATCGCTAATCCAGTTGTTTTTTGTATGTATGTATATTTTTATTTATATAGCGCCATTTATGTACATAGTGTGTCACTGCAGTAATACACGTGACACATAATGTCATAATGGGTTTGACTCCCATTTAACATTTGGGATGCACATTGATACCCTGACATCCAAAACCTATGCCAAACTAGATGTACTTTACAGGAACAAATCCTCCCTAAGTCTGCTGGTCAGAAAGCGTGTCGCACAGCAGATGCTAATGCCAATTATCGACTATGGGGACATAGTATATGGCTCAGCACCCCAAACCCACTTTAGCAAACTTGATACACTCTACAATTCAATATGCCGTTTTGTTCTCCAATGCAACTACAACACACATCCCTGCGAAATTCTCAAAGAACTAGATTGGTCATCACTAGAGTCTAGGCGCAAAGTTCACCTTTCCTGTCTTGTCTTCACATACTTTCTGGGCAAGCTACCCGTCTATCTGAACAAGCTCCTCGCCCCTACCACATGCAGCACTTATCATCTGAGATCTGACTCCAAAAGACTGTTCATGGTCCCAAGGTTCAGCAAAGTATCCGGCCGCTCCTCCTTCTCTTACCGTGCACCCCAAAACTGGAACAACCTACCAGAGACTCTCACAGCCGCCACCAGTCTAAGTTCTTTCATAACTAAAGCTGCCTCACATTTTAATCTGGTCTGTAACTGTTACGTACGTACGTGTATAATATATATCATCTCTAACTGTGCATGCAATGTCTTGTATATACTGTATACCCTGTTCACTTATGTAACTCTGTATTTGTAGCCATGTATTATTTGTCAATCTAACTCTGTGCCCAGGACATACTTGAAAACGAGAGGTAACTCTCAATGCATTACTTCCTGGTAACACATTTAATAAATAATATAAATAACAGATAATATAAATAACAGATCATGGGAATAAGTGCTTTAGACAAACATAACATTAAGGAAGAGGAGTCCCTGCCCCGAGGAGCTTACAATCTAATTGGAAGTTAGGAAGAACGTACAGAGACAGTAGGAGGGCGTTCTGGTAAGTGCGTCTGCAGGGGGCCAAGGTCGGTGTATCAGATGTAAAGTATCAGCCACGGAGCTTCTCATATGCTTCGTTAAGCAGGTGTGTCTTAAGATGAGTCTAAGGCCCAGGACATAGTGAACTCAGCGTCGCTGAGCCGGGCTGAGCCGCGCTGAACAGATGCACAAAGCCCCTGCATCTGTTATCAGCGCGGCTATAGTTTCTCCCTCCGCATGCTTGCTGATGCGTGCGGAGGCTGAGAAACTTCCCCGAGACAGGCAAGTTTGAAATTTGCCGCTCGGGGAAGCGGAGGAGCGGTCACGTGACCGCTCCCATCCAATGGGTCTGCAGCCGGTCCGGCATTGTAACTACCAGACAAGACAGAGGCAGCACAGAGGTGTGTGTGTATGTGTATGTATGTATGTATGTATGTATGTGTGTGTGTGTGTGTGTGTGTGTGTGTGTGTGCATGTGTGTGTGTGTGTGTGTGTGTGTGTGTGTGTGTGTGTGTGTGTGTGTGTGTGTGTGTGTGTGTGTGTGTGTGTGTGTGTGTGTGTGTGTGTGTGTGTGTGTGTGTGTGTGTGTGTGTGTGTCGTATGTGTATACCGGTATTACCTCTCTGGGCGTGTATGTGTATACCGGTATTACCTCTCTGGGCGTGTATGTGTATACCGGTATGACCTCTCTGGGCGTGTATATGTATACCGGTGTTACCTCTCTGGGCGTGTATGTGTACACCGGTATTACCTCCCTGGGTGTGTATGTGTATACCGGTATTACCTCTCTGGACGTGTATGTGTATACCGGTATTACCTCTCTGGGTGTGTATGTGTATACCGGTATGACCTCTCTGGGCGTGTATATGTATACCGGTGTTACCTCTCTGGGCGTGTATGTGTATACCGGTATTACCTCTCTGGGCGTGTATGTGTATACCGGTATTACCTCTCTGCACATGTACGTGTATACTGGTATTACCGGACATTGTGACCTGACCGGCTTGGTGGGGCCGCGGGATTTCCCTGAGCAGGGCTGCTGCTAGGGGGCTGGGCAGCTTCCTCCATCCTGATTGGCTGCTGCTGGTTAATGCAGCCTATCAGGAGGAGGTGTCAGGAGCCTGGGGGTGGGGCCAAGGAGAAGAGGAAACCACATGGAGCGGAGAGGTGTGTGTGTGCAACTCAAGCGTGTCGCACCTTTCACCATTGTGTCCAGTACTTTTGTAGAATCCACCTGGCAACCCATGCATATGATTGGGCTATAAGGGGTCTTTCAGCGCTGTAAGGTGTCCTATGGCAGATCTTTGTTTAATAAATATGGGCCATAGTGTTGTGCCCATATATAAAATAAACTGTAAGATCTTCAGGGTGGAGATCATTTGTCCATGCAAACACTACTATATACAGCATTGCTGTAACTGTATTGCCAGACTTCTGCGTATATAAATTCTGCGTATTTGAGTGCCCAGGTTCTAATGCCAGCTGTTTCCTAATATCTTAAACCTTGCCCCATCCCTTCTCCCAACCTTCCTGACTAGTGTAAGATGTTTACGGCCCCTGTCTGCAGTCTGCTCTCTGTCTGTCCCAGGCTGTCACTAAATCTTTGTGACTTTTACTACAGCGTTAGAAAAAATTAAAAAAAATTCCTCGTCTTAAGTACTGTTAGCCCAATAAAACAGTGATTACTTATTATTTAAAGATATATTCACTCTTGTTTATATAAAGTGATACACTTTCAACATGCCAGTCTCCTAATTGTAGTATTTGATTTGCTGCACATTTATTTAAAAGCACTAAAGCCTCTTACAGACCCCCACCCTGACCCCCCACTGCTGCCTGTGTATAAAGAAGCCTATATCCATACTGGGCTGCTGTTACATAGTTACATACAGTAGTTACATAGTTACATAGTAATGTTACATAGCAGATGAGGTTGATAAAAGACATGCGTCCATCAAGTTCAACCTATGCTAACTTTAGATGACAGATACTTTATCTTATATCCGTACTTGCAGTATATTGATCAAGAGGAGGGCAAACGCACAACCTCAGTGACACATTATCCAATGATATCTCATAAGGGGAAACAAATTCCTTCCTGACTCCAAGAATTGGCAATCGGATTATTCCCGGGATCAACATCCTTCCCATGTTGTGAATGAGGAGATAATACCATTTAACTGATTTCAATGATGGGATACTATCCTAAATTGTAATAGAATATCACCACTAGGGACAAGTGACAGACATCGGGTACCACAAGTTCCGTCTGTCTCTAGGTTACTATGTTACCAGTAAAAGTGGGGTCTGATATGATGGGACATCTGTTCCTTCTCCTCTCTGTGACTCTATTACCAAGGACATTGCATGTTACATAACTAATTAGTTCACACTCTCGGATTTAATGAATTAACTACTTTTTCTAAATTATTTGTAGGTTTTGATGTCATCTTTCTCCATGCTTCTGGTGATATGGCCGTGGGTTCCTTGTGCCCAAGGCTAAGATTATATTAGGCGTGCGCGCCTGTCGCCCGAGTCTGGAGGCAATGGGGAGACGCGGTGGACGCGTCACTAGGCTGATTCGCCCTCATTGGCTGAAACGCTCGTGACGCGGCCGTGACACAAAAAAAACAAAATTATTTGTCTTCTGAAAAATATGTCGCGCGGGTTGCCCTACGTCGCGCCTGCGCTTTCACGCACTATGGCCGACCCTTATCAGCTGCTGCACTTTGTTTGCACTGAGCCACCTGTGCTGAAGCATGGATATCCATACAAGCTGGCCTGTTTTCGGTGCATTTACAACCCCTTCTTCAGGACAGCTCAGGTATTGGTGTAAAGCCTGCGGTGTAGAGATGGGCGACTTTTTGGGGTGAATCTGGATCCGCCTGGGATCAGCCGGTAACTTTGGTCCGCGGATTTCCGTGAATCAGTCTCAAAAAAGGGCGATTCGTCTTTTCTCGGATTTCTGGATCCCGCAATCCGTCGGCGGATTTGGAAGAACGCAAGCTGCGGTTTCAGGAATCCGTGTGCGGTTTTGGGGGAAAAAAAATCCGCGGATTGGATTCTTCAAAATCTGTACGGATTGTGTACGATGGAAGGTTTGGGATTCATCCGCACGGATCGGAACTGGAACAATCCGTCGACGGATTTTACACCGCGGAACGGATTTTGAATGGAAATTCCGGGAAACGGATTTTGACAGTTTCACCCGTGTCTACGGGCGTGCCCTCCTCTCTCGTGAAGTTCCCCATACAATATCGTCCTGGCATACTTACTAAGTGACTGCCTATTACAGCTGCTGTAGTTTAAGTTCATCTTTATTACGATAATGAGCTCCGGGCTACAGATACTTCGTGTTATAAGGCAGTTGGTGAAAGGGTTACTGTTTCGGACATACTCTTTGTCACCTCTGACACACACCCGTCCTGATATACTCACACACCTCACAGAAACACCCAGTCATGCTGGTCTGGGAACTGGGTTCTTCCTTTCTGGACAGAGAGGAAATCCAGATTACACAGAACAGGATGCTGTTACTCTGCTCTGTGGGGTCCTTTCTTTCTGTCAGCGTCATTGCTAGGCTTCCAGTGCTAGGTTACCTGGGGTTACCTAGACCAACTACCCATCAATGTATCAACTTAGCATCAGTCTGCCCACGACTGCTGGAACGTGTATACGTGGTTATGGGTCCAGCAGCTGCCTCACGACTGGCCAATATGTGGCACAACGGGGACACCTGTTGGCTTTCTCCAGTTTGCTGATGGCTGTAGGTTGGAAAAGAGCAGCCATGGAAACTACTGAAAGCAGGTTAAGAGCAGGAGCTGGGGTGGTGCGAGTGGGGGGGCGCCAAACCCCCATTTTGATATCAAGGGGGCATCCCTGCACCCCTATTTCTAGCCCATGCTCCTCCCCATTGGTGCGCTGACTCCGATGAGGTTCACTGAACCTCACCACTTCCTGTTTTGGAGCTTGATAAAAAGTTCCCAATATCTTATCACGCCCCTGACCTTTCCACCCCTATACAATACTAGTCCAGGGGTTTTCCCCTCCAGTCCTCAAGACCCCCCAGCAGGTCAGGTTTTCAGGTTTTCTCTGCTTCAGCACTGGTGGCTCAATCAGTCCCTGCTTCAGCACAGGTGGCTCAATCAGTGGGCCTGTGCTGAAGCTATGACATCCTGAAAACCTGACTTGTTGGGGGGTTTGAGGACTGCAGTTGAGAACCCCTGAACTAGTCAACAATGTTTTGAGAGGTGCCTGCATCCTAAGGCCTCGTCCAGGGTGGTGCTGAGCGGGCGCGCGCTCTCACGCTGGACACGTTGCGACATCGTACGTGGCCTGTGTGAGCGGGCGGGCGCGCGCATGCTCGGCGCACAGCCGCTTGCCGAGCAAGCGAAATTGATTTTGCTGCTAGCAAGCGCGTCACGTGAGCGGTTTGCCCAATGAGGGCGAACCAGCTCCGCGACGTCGGGGACGCACCCCCAGACGCGCGAGCACCTAGCCGGCCAGGAAAAGCACGGCGCAGCGCTGGAGCGCCAGCGCGCCTGTTTCCGCCCTGGACGAGGCCTAACGAAGAGCAATGTGTTGTAGTCTCCTCTAGGACCGGAGAGTTCAATGGGTGAGCGTGGGGATTTCAGCATCCCCAAACATTCTGATTCATGTGCCTCAGCTATCAAAAGCCACCCGCGTCACCCGAAGCGGTCTCAGCGTTGAGCCCTCGCAGGCCGGTCTGGGACAAATTTGCTCGCTGTGTTCTCAGTTGTCCTTTCTGATCTCTTAACATCCTTTAAACGGGGGGTGGGGGGGGGGGACTCAGGAACCCACTCTCTGTTATTTTTGGAAGAGCCACGGAGAGGCTGACGCTAATTAAGGAAGCATGTTCGCTCTAGAGAGAGGCAGAAGTGGGTTACTGGGACAGAAGGTAGCACGGGCCAAACCCAAGGAATGCAGGGATCTGCTTCCAGTTACTTGGCTGAGCGTGGGATGCCAGACACAGCACTATTCTCCTGTCCAAAAGGCGCGTGCATGTACCAGTACTTGGGAGCGGGTTAACCCTTTCAGCCACAGAGATCAGTGCAATCCGTCACACTGTTAATGATTTTATCAGCGCAGTACGCTATTACTGTGACAGATAAGAAACCCCCATGCCCAGATCCACAGAGGGCTGTTAAAGTTAACTAACTTAACTAAGTCAAAGGTGACAGTGTGGTCATCTCCCAGAATCCCTGGCAGCAATGGACGCAGTGTATGCTCAGAGATAATGGGGAATGGCAGGATGGCAGATCTGTCTGAGACATGTGGGAGGGTGCTGACATTAACCTGCCATTGGTTAAGTCTTCCCTAAAGGTGAGAGAAAGAGAGGGAGATAGAGATAGTGTCCAGTTTTTTTTTATAAAGTCCCTAGTGACTTATATAAGTGGAGAGGTGCCTGTGCATAACACTGCACACCTGAGATACCCGAGAGGATTTTGATAACACCCTGTTATTGGCACTGGACCTCTGTGCATCTGGGCCTGAGAACCATTCAGATATAAGTGCAATATGTACGAGTCGGAACACTGCTATAAACACACTGGGCCAGAAAACCCCACGCCAAAAGTATCCAGTGTGACACCTCGAGAGCCGGCAGATTAGGAATACTGGGGATGCACATACTCCTTACAGATCTCCTGCAATTTAAGTGGCAGATCCATCAAGCTCTGGTACTGGTTAAACACACCCGATCCGGCCAGTAACTCCTATGGATCGCGTGCGTTAACCCGTATCAAAGCTGGATGAATCTGGGGGTAGGTGAACATTAAATGTTTAAGAAACTTGCTAATCACTTTTGTTACATTTGACAGGTCTGTTTGCCAGAGAGGTTAAGAAAACATCAGACATGAGAACTGTAAAATGGATAAAAAGGCAGAGCAGCAAAACAAGACGCATCTTAATATACCGAGTACCCCTCGTAACGCACCTCGAACTACTCCTGCTGCTATCCATCGGTAATGTAGCATTATGAGGGTCTAGGGGAGGTGGGGGGGGCCGGGTGAAAGTGCCTCGACTAGCGCTCTCATAGTTTATTGAATAACCCCCATTGTCACTAAACCCCCCTACTCAACATAGGGGCTTATTCTATAAGGTCCAAAACGTACGACTGGTCGAAAACTCCCATTTACCTGACCTCGGAGCTTCTGGAATAAGCCCATAGTGAGATGCAGGGTAACACACAGTTAATGATGCCTAAGTATATTTGTTGTGCACTTCTGAGCGTCTCACTGTGCTGAACATCTGGCTGAGCGAGGTATGTTCAGGTGCATTTGGCCTTGGACATGGTTGCGAGGACCACGCAGAGGCGTCCGCGAGGGGTGCGATCACATTGCCTAAAGGCATTGATTGCTTCCATAGACCACGCGGGCGCACGCACGGCAGCAGGAGGGGGCGCGCATTGCGCAAGAAATCAGTTGAAACTGATTTCTCGGCGCGACGGGCAGGTCACGTGAGCGGTTCGCCCAATGAGGGCGAATCAGCTCTGTGACGCCCCTAGGCACGGCCCCCATGGCGCGCCTACCATGGCCTGAAAACGCCCCCGCTTCACGCGGGTGGAGGCTGAATGGCCCTAGCCTTTGATTTCAGCCATTCTTTGCTCCCTGCTTTGTGTGTAGAGACGTGCGCGTCTGTTTGTACGAGTCGTGTCTCTCAAAGTAAATAGTATGTTATTTGAGAGAAACCTGTGCTGAAGCAGGGATATCCTGAAAACCTGACCTGTTGGGGGGTCTTGAGGACTGGAGTTGGGAACCCCTGCTCTAAGTGCAAATGGGATCATTTTCTATATCCCTAGGTGTTATTTTTGTCAACTTGTTGTGCTCAGAGATTTGCATCCAGTGTTGAGCTGATTTTTAATTCTGACACTGAAGGATGGAATAGTCACTCATTAAATAACACGTTGCTTGACATGAATATACTCATTTTTACACATTACATCACACTACTCTATGGAGAACACGAGTAAGACACAGACTGGGATTGACTGCTTATTGCAAACTGCATCATGAAAATTATCAGAAGTCTTAAAGCATTACACTCCCCCTTTTCATTATTTCCTTATTTGTGTATGTAAAGCGTGTGACAATGTACGATTCTACATTCTTACCTACGCGGGCAATCGTTAGGTGCTCCTGTTATAAAGCTGTCACAATGCTGATGGTGTGATTAATAATGGCTGCCTCAATCAGTGTACCTCAGCAGCTACAATGTATATTCTTATATTACTAAGGTAACAGTATCTATTGTTACAGTTTGCAGCTCAAACTGCTGGGAACATTGGTAACAAATTATCACAAACAGGAAAGTGTTGCAAAGATCTTGCACTACTGGTGAGGTGGCTAAAACCTGCTTTAAAAATCAAAGGATGCTTTTAAACATATTAAAAATGGCATTAAGCGTTGAATAACAATTAAAAAAAATGCAGTGAGTATTATCTAATACTTCAGAACTCATTTTTGTTTTTAACCCGTATAAGATTTCCCGTTTTGCTGCGTTAGGCGGATGGCATATTCCAATAAAGTCACTTGCTGTGCAATCACTTCACATATTTTTTTAAAATAAGGAATCCTGCCAGGTATCGCCTCCGCCTCCAGCACTGAACAGGTTAATCATACAAAAAGAAATCGAGCTGGATGGAAAAAATAAAAGTGCACACAAATACCCGAAAAATGAGAGCGTCTTCTGGGAGGAGAGGAATGGAAACGCCGACATCTGGCAGGCCGGGGACTGTCTGTGGTCGGGGAAAGCCGGCCACAGTCTAAGGATTCAAATATGGGAGACAGCAAATCTATTACCTGTCGTATACAGGGGGCTGGACACATACCTTCTATCTGTCATATACAGAGGTCAGATACACTGACCCACCTGTCATATACAGAGGTCAGATACACTGACCCATCTGTCATATACAGAGGTCAGATACACTGACCTCCAACCTGTCATATACAGAGGTCAGATACACTGACCTCCAAGCTGTCATATACAGATGTCAGATACACTGACCTCCAACCTGTCATATTCAGAGGTCAGATACACTGACCTCCTACCTGTCATATACAGAGGTCAGATACACTGACCTCCAACCTGTCATATTCAGAGGTCAGATACACTGACCTCC